>UESW01004189.1:985979-1073973 GCA_900491605.1 Calamus simplicifolius | reverse complement strand
TTACCAACAAGAATAATGCTGTTATCAATGGGATTAGTAACAGTGCAAATAGAAGCTTCAAAGGAAACTTTGAAACCTTTATCACACAGTTGGGTAATACTTATTAAATTATGCTTAAGTCCATCAACATATAAAACATTATCAATATGAGTAGATGGAGTAATTTGAATCTTACCAATACCCATGATATGGCCTTGACCATTATCACCAAAAGTAACTACTCCACCTCTTTTCGATTTAAGGGTGATGAATTGATCTTTGTCACCCGTCGTGTGTCTTGAGCAACCACTATCAAGATACCACTTTCTTTTCAGTCTGATGGCTGTAAGACACTCCTGCAAAATATTCATATCTTAACTTTAGGTGCCCAAGCCTTCTTGGGTCCTTCATGATTAGATGCAATAAATATTGTTCCTTTGGGAACCCAAATCATTTTTCTTTTATCATGTGGAGTTTTACACATATAAGATTTATGTCCTTTGTTTCCACATTTAAAACAAGTAATATTTGATGATTTTTCAGCATGTACAAAAATATTTTTCAAGGATTTTTGGTTTTTAAGTGGATTATATCCTAATCCAGCTTTATCAAAAATAGCTTTTTGATTGTCCAAAATCATATTAAGTTTGATAGAGCTCAAAGTAAATTTATCAACTATAGGTTTAAGTCTATCAACTTCATTTTTCAAGCTTTCATTTTCTTTTATCAAAAGTTCTTTTTCTACAACATGCTTTTCATTTTCTAAAGATAGATTTTGCATTTGATTTTTCATATCTTTGTTCTTTGAACTTAATTTTGCAAAATCATCCATCAATTCATAAAAAGCACTATGCAACTCATCGAAAGTAAAATCATCAAGAAAACTTGGACTTACCTCATTATTGTTCACCATGAAGCATAGATTGGCCATTTCACTCTTCTCTTCCTCTTCGGAACTTGAGCTTTCCGAATCACTCCATGTGGCCATCATTGCCTTCTTTTTGAATCTCCAGGTGCCTTTCTTTAGTTGTGGGCATTCAGATTTAAAGTGTCCCGGCTTCTTGCATTCAAAATAGATAACTTCTTTTTCTTTGCCCTGGTCCTCATCTTTTCTAACAAAGGGCTTTTTGTTTTCAAACTTCTTTTTCTTCTTGAATCTTTTAAACTTCCTTGTGATGAGTGCCATGTCCTCATCATCACTTTCATCCTCAGATTCATGAGGCTCTTCATATATTCAAAAATCTTAAGAGCCATAGTCCTCTTCTTCTTTGACTCATCATCATCGATATATTGCTTAACTTGAAGCTCATGAGTCATTAAGGATCCCAATAATTCTTCCAGGGGTAGGGTATTTAGATCCTTTGCCTCTTGTATTGCAGTCACTTTAGCTTCCCAAGTCCTAGGCAAGGAACGCAAAACCTTTCTCACAAGATCAGAATTATCATAAGATTTACCAAGACTTTTTAAACCATTAACTATATCAGTAAATCTTGTAAACATATCAGAAATAGATTCACATGCATCCATTTTAAACAATTCATACTTATGAACTAGCATGTTAATCTTGGATTCCTTGACTTGATTTGTTCCCTCGTGGGTAACCTCAAGTCTATCCCAGATTTCCTTAGCAGAAATGCAAATAGATATACGATTGAATTCATTTGCATCTAATGAGCAGTACAAAATATTCATAGCCTTGGCATTAAGTTGTGCTAATTTTTTATCATGTTCATCCCATTCCGTTTTCGGTTTAGGAATCTCCATGCCATTAATTCTAGTAGTGGGTGTGTGTGGTCCACTGACTATAATGCTCCATAGATCATAGTCAAGTGCTTGAATGAAAATTTTCATTCTTGCCTTCCAATAACCATAGTTTAAACCATTAAACAAGGATGGTCTATTTGTAGATTGGCCTTCGAAAAAAGATGAACCAGCTTGAGTTGCCATGTGGATCTTTGACTCTTGATCGTTAGATCAAATCAAATGAGCACTAGCTCTACCAATTGTTGGTCCAGATAGCAACCCAAGAGGAAGGGTGAATTGGGTTTTTCAAAAATTAAACTCCTTTTAAAAACGATCCCCCATCGGAAGTGAAAACTTAGATGAATACGAATTAAAACAGAGTATGCAAAGATAGAGAGTAAGAGACAAGGAAATAATCACTGCAAACACAAGGATTTTATAGTGGTTTGGTGTACCTACACCTATATCCACTCCCAAGTACCTCTTGGGTCCACACTATAATCAAACTGATTACAGCATAGTTGTTTTGCAATCTCACAACTCAAACTTGTTGTTTTCCCGGGTGCACAACGAACCCAGCTAGTTTTCAAGGCTCACCAGCACACAACCTTACAACATAAGCAACAGCTTGCACAAGGCTAACAGCCTCAACGGAATCAATCCTCTGATTGACCCAGCAAACAATAACGTTTTAACAAATTTAAAATCTCCTCCAATGAGCAAATATACAATAATAGAACAACAATAAAGAGATAGGAATCAAAGCCTGATTTGCATATCTTGGTGGCTTGCTTCTTCTCTTCTCTTGAGTGGATCTTTCTTTAGAATGCTCTTGAAGCTCCGAAGATTAGAAAGCTAGGGCTTGCTTCTTCTTTTGGGATTTCTTCAAAATAGAACAAGGAATGCTAGAAATCTCTCTCTTTTTTTTGGGAGATCAGTATAATCTTTCCTTTCGAATCTTCCCTCTTTTCTCTTTTGATTTTCTGATGGATTTCACTCTTGTTTTTCTGATTTTTCTCTTTTGTTTTCTTGCTTGTCCTCCTTCTTTTTTTTGGATACAATAAAACCTCTTCTTATAGATTCTTCTTAATCCATAAATAGCCAAAAACTATACGTTAGAATTAAATGTAAGAAGGATTAGAACCAAATATGGTAATAGCCGTTGGGATTAAAAAGATAAAGTTTAGAGACGTTCTGACAGTTCTTGAGTCGTTTCTGACAAACTGGAGTCGACTCTAACTTTCCTGGAGTCGGCTCTAAATCGAAAATCCCCAATCCGCTCGATCTGGAGTCGTCTCTGACTTTTCTGGGGCCGACATGAAAATCTTATGGAGTCAACTCTAATAGTCCAAGAGTCGACTCTAAATCGTGATCGAAAAAACAATCGTTCTGTCTTTTCTGTTGGAGTCGGCTCTAACAGTCCAGGTGTCGACTCTAAGTCTGTGCCGATTTTCGGAGTCAACTCTGCGATTCCATGTGTCGACTCTAATGTCTGCAATCTTACCTTGACATTAGATTCAAACTAGAACTTGATTTTTCTTATGATTTTGATTAATAAATCATATCATAAACTGAAAAACTAAACCAAAATTATTAGTAACTTCAAATGTTATACTCAATTAGTTTTGTTAATCATCAAAATCAATAATTGGGTCAACACATTGCTTTGTCAATTACATCATATGTGATCATCCTAAAGTTTGCCTCTAGATTAGATTGACCCTGACTTTGGCCAATTATGCCAGCTAATCTAGTTAAGTCAACCCATTGTTTCACGATCAACTCCTCATAGGTACACTCGACCTCGGCTTTGGCACGACAAATCTCATGACCTAATGATTTTGTATCATGTGAACAATGGAAGGCTTATGACTTAATATTCGTAAAGGGATTTAGCGCATATATGTCCCATCTACATCTACAACATTTGTACTATGCTAGGTTACATATCCTATATGTATAGTTTAGATTAATCTTAATTAACCTTAATTTTATAAGATCCAATCTATGATTGGGACTCCTAATCAAATTAGGATCCTGATCACTATCTAATTTAGGAACCCTAATCATGAGACCAAATCAATTGCTACCATCCTTATCAACCTTAATTGATTTAATCAATTAAGAGCTTTCCCAAACAATGGCCAGATCAGCTGATCAATGGGGTCCTATTTAGCATATCCTTCGATCCCATTGAATGGGTTTTCCCAGGCAGCGAACGAAGCAATTAAAAACCATGATCAAACCTTTCTAGACACCAATGTAGTTAAGCCAATTGATTAGATCAATTATGGGATCAAAGGATCAAACAATGACATTGTTAAGTCTAAGTTTCCTAAATCTTATCATCTATTAAATTTTATGATAACTATAGATAGTGATCTAGCTAGGGTGTTATGATAAGAGTTCTTAATTCAAATTTTAAATTTTCTTATCATTTAATTACATGTTATAACATGTCGGTTTCACATCCCATGTAAATCCTAATGTCTCTAACAAACCCTAAAGTTTTCAATGTTCATTATTATAATATAGATCTTAATCATATTAATCATCATGCTAAAATTAAATCTTAAACATGATTTCTAGAATTTCAGCATATAGTATCTATCATGCATAAATAATAATTACTATTTTAACATGACACATATATGATTAATTATTTATTATCATATAATAAACCTTTTCCTCTATATTTCAAAGTACTCTATTTGAACATGATAATGAATATGCATAAATATAAATAATATTGTTTATCATCAAATAATAAATATTTTATTATATTTTAGATTTATTATCAACATATGAAAACTCATCATGATTTTAAGCATAATAAATAATCATATTTCAATCATATTGACTCAAGTATCCTATCAGGTTAATGAATCTGTAGCCTAAGGGGGCTCTGATACCACTGATGGAAATTATGTATACAAGATATGAATCAAATTCATATAAACATTGCGGAAGATATAATATAAAATTCCCAGATGCCCAGGATCCTTAGAACAAATTCATTATATCTCAAATAAAATCTAATTTTATTCATACCTGAGTCCTTTATCGATGTAGATGAGGATGAAACCGGTTAATCCCTGCCACTAGCCATCCATGTGTCCGGCCTCTAATGGTGATCCACGCAGAGAAGAAAGGATGAAGACCTTCAAGGTATGAAGATGACACCACGGGAGAGAGAGGGGTGCTAACGCCTCTTGAATCCCTTACAAAAGATATCTTTGAAGAAAAGTCTAATCTTTTCTTCTCATTCTCTTCTTTCTTGGTAGGAAGGAACTATATTTATAGGTTGAAAATGAGACGTTCCTAAGAGGAAGAGACCTCTCTTCATGATAAGAAACTCCCATCATTATGGTAAGAAACTCCCATCTTCATGGTAAGAAACTCCTTCCATCTTCATGGTAAGAAACTCCCATCTTCATGGTAAGAAACTCCTCCCATCTTCATGGTAAGAAACTCTCATCTTCATGGTAAGATTAATCCAAGTGTCACAATCTCAGCCTTTGAAATTAGGAGTTGGTTCTCCCATAACTACATGCCCTAATTTATACGTGTTCATCATCGAACCGTAGAGATTCATCATGCCTCATCCCATGGGCATGATTCCATCTTCACATGGCTAAGATTGGACATTATACCTGAATAATCAGAGCCATCCATCACATGGATCAAGTCATATCGGTATCCAATTATTTATTCATCATATGTACAAATAATTTCCTTAACATTCCTTCTATTATAATGGATCATATCCATTATAATTATATCTTCTTTAAATTGGGTCTCACCCAATTATTTAATTGATCATCTTATCTGAATTAAATCTAATTTAATTCTTATTTTAATTCATCCAATATTCTCCTTAATGCATGTGACCCATTAGGCCCTTTAACATGTTGGCAATAATCATGTCCTAATCATAGACCCTAGGAATGATTGGACAACTCTTTGTCTAATTCAACAACATGATTATAAATCATGAGAGGCCTCTAGCAAAGCATCATTACCACCCAACTACTAAAAGTTTTGTTGACGTGACCATCAAACCTGTCCATGAACGGTTACCGTATGATCAAATCCTTTCGTCACATATCCAGATCAATCAGTGGTATGGAATGTGTCAACCCTGTAATTGATCTTTGTTTACTTAATCTCATGAAAAATTGACTCATATGAATTAGAACTTTGAAACCATTTCGAATTCCAACTCAACCTTGCAAGGATTTAATAATCAATTTAATCCATCAAGTGGCGTGGGATATAACACTTTCTATCAAGGGAGACGAATCCTGTCTTGATCAAACATCATCTTCATGTGCTTCATGTCATACCCAACCGACACCATATTTCACCCATGGCTAGAGCGACGTTTGGATGCCGTCAAAGCATGACATTCCACACATGAGATGCAATAAAGATCTCAAGTCAAAGGATCACTCACACCACCATCATTAGAGATCAACCATCGACACTATATAGAATATCCATATGGAATCTCTGTACGGGTCATCCAATGCATCGTTACAATAACGAGCATCCACACACCTATCCAAGTATCTTCATACTTCAGCTTGTGAAATCAGCTGCTCACCCCAAGGGTGAGGATATGCAATGTGTGCTAGTCTCACGGTGTTCGATGGAAGTTTAAAGAATCGAACCATAACGTGCAATTTGAATCTCATAATTTATAATATCTATTACAAATTCCATATGCACAGTTCACATTCTTTTGGACTTTATCTCACGGACAAATATATCAAATAAAAGATATCTGGATAGATAAAGAAACCATTTTATTTGATTTGTATTCATAGAATGTATACAGCATTCAATCCAATTGGATCTAGGGCATATACTAACAGTTACAAGCATTGAAAGGGCTAGAAATGAATACTCAACTTCTTCACTCACACACATAATCCATTACAAAACTAGAAATCCAGATAGGTCAACTAGCCATAACATTCAATGAAAGAGAATGGGGTAAGCTACCGAGTCAGCCGAAGCTAACCCTAGGAACCTAAACATCTAAGGATCCAAACAAAGAGCCCGTATTAACCAACTAAGTGTCATTCATACATTAAGATCTGAGAAACAAATAGATAATCAGGTGGATACATATGAAGAAGAAGAATTAGAAGTCCCACCACTTGAACAACTTATTAAGCTGGGTCAGCCTGAAACACCTGAGGCATCAGAGTCTGATGTAATGCCCAACCCATCAGTTGAGCCCATGTCAGAAGAAGATAAACAAAAAATTAGGATTGTAGCACCATTCCCAAATAGACTTAAGTCCAATCAAAATTCAGCCCAATTTGATAAGATTTTGATGGTCTTTAAGCAAGTTAAAGTGAACATCCCCTTACTGGACATGATCCAACAAGTCCCAGCCTATGCCAAATTTCTTAAGGATCTATGTACCAAAAAGAAGACCACAAATGTACCCAAGAAAGCCTTTCTGGCAGCCAGTGTGAGCTCTTATCTATCAAACCACATGCCAGTAAAATACAAAGATTCAGGGTCACCCACTATTTTATGCATTATGGGGAACACCCTCATAAATAGGGCTTTATTAGACTTAGGGGCAAGTGTTAATATATTGCCATATTCTGTATATAAGCAACTAGGGTTAGGAGAACTAAAACCTACGAAAATGATCCTACAACTAGCTGATCACTCTTTGAAAGTACCCAAGGGAATAGTAGAGGATGTATTGAGTTGGTAACTTTATCTATCCATTGGACTTTATGATTTTAGAAACTGAATCGGTGACAAACCCAAAAAGCCACATCCCAATGATTTTAGGTAGACTATTTTTGGCCACAGCTAATGCCCTAATTAATTATCGGAATGGATTAATAAAACTCTCCTTTGGGAATATATTAATTGATCTTAATATTTTTAATCTTACCAATACACATCAAACGAGCGACTCAAATTATGTTCAGGATACTGTTTATGATCCAATTGACCTTAGTGATGAAAAGCTTGACCTAGAAACCTGCATAAACCAAGATGGGGAGCAAATTAATGAGGTTGCTATAATTGATAAAAAATCAAGATGGAAACTTCCAACTGAACCACTAAAGAAAGTACCCGAACCATTACCCAAACCATCAATAAAGGAAGCACCCAAATTAGAACTGAAACCACTTCCCAAGCATCTCAACTATGCATATCTAGGTCCATCAGAAACCCTGCCTGTGATTATTTCAACCGATCTAGACTCCTCACAAGAAGAAAAACTATTGAATGAGAATAAAAAAGCGTTAGGATGGACCATGGCTAACATAAAAGGGATTATCCCCTCAATCGTTCAACATAGGATTCACTTAAGGGAGAAAACTAAGCCTATAAGAGGCCTCCAAAGAAAACTTAAACCAACCATAAATGAAGTAGTAGGAAAAAGATCATCAAACTCCTTGATAATGGTAATCAAAGTGAGCCATGACGTCTGACTGAAGACGTTAAACTTAGCGCTTTTTGGGAGGCAACCCAAAATTTTTATGTTCTAACCTTTATTTCATGATTCTTATTTTTAAGAATAAGAGACTACTCCACACGGTCACTCCTAACATTACACAAGGCATATCTCGTTCGTGTGGTGTTTCTCCTTGTTTTATTCTTTCTTACTTCATTGAGGACAATGAGAATTAAGTTGAGGGATAAGAGAAACCTTTTTGAAAAATATTTTGAAAACACCTTGGCATTTTTTAAAAATTTCAAAATTTTTGTGCTATGAAAGAAATTCTTGAGCAAAATTAACTAGAAAAAGGTAATAGAGTTAGAAAGTATTGGCTAATTACTGTAGAGAGCCAAGGAGTAGACAAGCTGGTCAGACTTTTAGTAACTACTTAGGTCATCTAAAGGCTATTAGCACTTTCATTGGCATGCACACTAATGAGGTAAATTAGGTATTAGTTGTAAGGTAAATTAGAGATTCAATTATAACTAAAAATTGGTAATTAATATACACCCCAATGAGAGAAACTTGAATTTAAGAAAAGAGCTACCTGCCTGATAAAAAAATATATATATATATATAAAGTCTAAACATTGGTTTTCATCAAGTAACTGGGCACCTTCGCCTAAGTAAGCATTATTGTTCGCGTCAAAAAATGGGCAATGTAAGATATCGCTAAAAAAATAATAAAAATAAAAAAAATAAATAAAAATATATATTAGGCAGTGTGAAAGCTACCTTAGGTCATATGCTTAATTTGAAGGTGTATAAAAGTTGCTCAAAGTAAGTGATAAGCGAAGATACCATTGTTTCTTACAAGCTAGTACCGAAATGCTAAGTTAGCCATCATAAACATAAGTGCTCTAGATCTATAGATGAACTTTAAGAAAGTTTCTGATAGTTCTGATAGAAAATTTTATTTTAGAAACTCAATACTTAGTTAGTGATACTGGCTATCTTCTTTCAACCTTAAGCCTAGATTTAATTTTGCAAAGAGAATTTTAGAGACGCATGGTTTTATTTTAATTACATTGGTAAGGGACTAGCAATGATTAAGTTGGGGGGGTGTGATAAGTCTATTTATTATCCCAATTTAACTATTAAAATAAATATTAATTACTTTGAATTTATTAAGAATTGATACTTGCAGAAAATGAGCCTATATATGGAAAGAGCTCGATTTTTGGAGTCCAACGATGCAGACGGCACTCAAATCAGGACTCGGTTTGCCCAAAAAGGAAGAAAGAGATGATTTGCATGATTCTCGATGCAAAATAAGGCAGGTGATGTTGAATAGATGGCTGAAATTTTTTTGTAATATCTAAATAATCTTGAGCGCCGATGAACTCCAACTTTGACTAGGAGAAAACCCTAGATGAGTCTATAAAAGGAGAATTTCAAGCAGTATTTAGGGGAGGAGTTTCTACAAAGCTCTTTTTATTCTTCTTTTATTTAGATTATTGTATTTAGGCCTGGGAGAAAAAATTATGGAGGGGATGCTGGCAGCAGCAATGCGTGGCTAGATTCTTTTAACTTGGAATGATGATGAAGCCTGTAATCAGGTTTTATCTTTCTTTTTATTCTTAATTTCTATGCAATAAAAGTTATGCTCTTCTTTATTATATCTTTTGAGTTATTTTACTGATCGAGGTTTTGATCTGGTATACACGGCCTCTACCCTCTATCGACGTACCGTGATCTCAAGATACGATACGTGCCTAAGAGAGACAGATCGCAGTATGATAGATTAGACCCTTAACCTTGCAATTATTAGATAGTTTATACTCTAAGAGGACGTGTCGTGATCTCCTGATATGGTCTGTGCCTGACAGGAGATAAATTATTCTAATTTTAAATTTGCAAAAATTATTACTATTGCAACATTAAAAAAAGAAGATAAAACCTATTTGCATGGTGGATTTGGATTCCTGGGTTGCTTCTTCTGTTATTGAATTTCGTTAATTAATTAATAACCGCTATTCTTAATATAATCCTCTATAGATATTTTTTTTCTTTTACGTAAAATAATTGCCTTTGATCCCCGAGGATATGATCTCGATTCACCACTAGCTATAGTAGTGAGTAGGTTTTATTTTTGATCGCCAACGACAACGATCAATTAGGTTGGAGAATTTAGGGTCTGATCAACATGCTCTATTTTAAAACTCATCCTGTTTATGATCTGCAAGGCTCAGTGAATGCAAAAGGAATTTCAATTGAGCAAGGGAGTCTAAGCAACATTTACCAGGACAACGAAAGAAGTTTTGAATAATCTAGAAATGGAAGCAGGTGTTTTTCTGTTTACTGAATTATATTATTGTATTGATACTACAATATGGCAATCGAGAGCCCACGTTTTCCTAATAATTTTTTGGTTCGAAAAGATATCTTGTGCTTGATATTATTGTATTGATACTACAATATGGCAATCAAGAGTCCATGTTTTCCCAATAATTTTTTGGTTCGAAAAGACATCTTGTGCTTGATATTTTTGGATCGCATACGGACCTCCTTTGTCATAATGAATTTGTCCTAAGCCACATGTTCTGCATAATTAAGAGAAGGGGGAAGATGGTGAAGGCCTTGGCATACTCAGGCTGGGGAATAATGAAAACACTAATGGTTTTGCTTTTTGAAAGATTCTTATATCTTACATTTTAAGGAAAACAACGCTATTAAAAATTTTCTTCTTATGGTATTTGTAAGTTTCTATACTACTTGCTAGTGAACTTCAAAAATTGAAGCTTATTGTATGTTTTATTCTTTTGTGCATTTATTTACCCTATAAAAGCCATGAAGTTAGGATATTCAAACTCCTTTTTTTTTTTGCTTTCTTGAAATCTAGTTTTTAGTAGGTTATTCCTTCCGTCAATAAATATGGGTAAAGATAGTGAAGACAAACCAAGATCAGACTTATTTTATGCCTTCCAAAGAGGCATTAACTAATATTTATAGGTGTACTATTTTCAATTTAAGAAGTACAAGCAATAAAAACTGCCCAGATACCCCTTCTAGCATATCTACCTATGAGATTTTGGTTTTAGTTGGTAAGGCTTATTTATTATGGTTATGATCACTCAAGCTATGTCCTTTTGGTGATTTCAAAGGTTTAAAGCTACATGCAATCTTTTGTGTATTTACAATTTATTGCCAACTAGAGAGAAAGTTGATCTTGCAGGGAAACTCTCATATTTTGTCAATCATATATACAAATTCCACCGTAAATGAAAGGATTTTAAAAGCATATAACTTTTATGAAACATTCTTTGTCAAAATTTGTTTTGCCTTTGTAGAACATGACAACATTCAACTTTAAATGTGTTGTGAACCTCGGGTTACAATGATAAATAAAATAAAGGAATTAAGGATAATTGTGACCACTTCGATGGGATCACTTTTCTAGATAACTGCTTCGAGGGAGTTAGATCTTCTTATAACCGTTTTGAGGGGGTGAGTCTCCAAATCGAAGAAACTAGAATAATATTTTTTATTATATAAAAGCCAAAAGGGCTATTACACATTTATAAGGTTAAAGCCCTAATTATTCAAGAAGGTCTAATACAATTATGTAATGAAAAATCCCACTTCTGCTGCCCATTCCCCATATACAGACCCTAGAAAGTTTATAGAATGGAGAGGGGAAAGGAAGAACAGGGCTTATTCCCACTCCTTATTGTGTGTGTAAAAAAATACCTTCATTGGGATGTGCATAGCCATTTTATTCTCTTTCTTTATGCAGTAAATGATAATTATTTAAAAAAGAAGAGGAATTCACATATCAGTCTATATAGTGTCTAGTAATTGCTGTTTCAACAGGTACCTTAGAATTTAGTTTTTGGGTAAATGAGCTTCACTTGAGAAATGAATCAGTCCATATAAAGTCCACTAATTGCAATAATGCTTTTGCATTGATATGCTAGGTAAGGTTTCAAATCTTGTGAGATAGAAGTGTCTTGATTTTTATAGGATATGAGATGCTCTATGTCGCTTCAATCCCCAATCTGTTCAGGTGTCCCAGTATTTGCTTGGGGTGCATTTTTTCTAAAAAAATTATTTGTGAAATCTTTAGTGTTTTATCTAATTTTTAAATATATTTAAACTTCAAAAGTTATATCTTTATGATAATTTAGATCTATTTAAAATTAATATTATAATGTATTATGATTGAGACAAGGTGAAATAGGACAGCTGAAATCAGTCTCGAAATCTCTTTGGGACGAGACGTTTTAGTCGTCTTGGCCCTTATCCTACTGAGACTTGAATCACTGGTACTAGGAATGGCCTTATCCTTCATATATATATATATATATATAAGCCCCATGACTTAAAGCCTTAAAACGTAGAGGTCATTTAGACCATTAAACTAACCAAACTAATCCTCCACCAAACTTTCCATGGGAGGAAAAACAAAATTCATTTCATCCCTAGTCATTTTAATTGGATTTAGGACACGATATCTTAGTCAAAGTGAGCTTTTTAGTGGAACTAACACATCCATCTATGACATTTGTCTTATTGAGGCAGCCAAACTGGTTTATAATTCAAAAATTGAAAAGTAACAAAAATCAAATTCTAAAAGTAATGATTCATCTAAGCTTGTTGCATATTGCCGGTCTATCTTCATTGCCCCTTCCTTTTTGTAGCCAAAATTGAGAGAACATTTATAATAAATTTTCTAGTTGCATGGCAGAAAGTTTGCATATCTATGATTGGAAGTGGTCCTAAGGTGAGGCATTTAGAGGTCATGGATAGAAAGTTGCATATCTATGGAGTTAAAATATAAGTGCCTTCGGTGCTTAAGATGTGAAAAATGTCAAGTTATAGAAGGAAGGAACATTAAGAATCAGTACATGTGAAGAAATGGGCAGGCCTAGACTGTTAGTTTAGGAGCTTGGAAAAACATATTAATAAACTGGGTAAATATAGATTTAGAAGGGTTAGAAAATGTCCTGACTAGTTCTGTGGTACTGGCACTATTTTTTTATTTCTAGATGCTGGATTCCTTAAAATCTCACAAAATCTGGATGCTTTGTTTCGTAAATATTGCAATAAAGTGTAGGGGAGGAGTTATGAATGCTTGTGCTTAAACAATCATCTTAAGCTCTTTCAGATAAATCTATCATCTTAAGTCAAGCTGAACATGTTATCATTGAACACAAAGGGAATATACATGATATACTATTAAAAAAAAAAAATCTAACCAATGAACTGACTTCATGTAACCCTATAATATATGAAGCAATCCTAACAAAGATAAAGAACACAATTTAGATTGGAACTCGTAAAAAATCACAAGTCCTTTAGCATACTATGGCATGCCTCAGAGAGAAGAGAAGGTATGAAACCTCTTACAACAAACAAAAAATACCATACAAATCCGACAAAGAAACTCCTGATCTGTGGAATATATGAAAACAGCTAGCCTAGTTCTTGACATTAGTTCATTAGCCTACATAAGTTTGAGAGTGTTGGGGATATAGTTACATTCGGTTTGGATGCGTGTATTCAGATTTCAGACCATTTGAGATGTCATCACGTAGCAATAGCTTTATGCTCATCAAAATCAAGATCTTCACATTGTTTAAGTTTACATTACCCTGCATGACAGGTACTGGCATGGTATGAAAATAACCTAGTCCATGTGCTAGTTTCTGTTGGTGCATTCTGATTCAGCATGCACCAGGATGGAACCATATACTTTGTCATGTGCTGTGACCGAGAACATGGCATGCCATGATGTGTTTTGTCGTGGTTTGGCACTTCATGTATTTCATCTGGATCTTACCAACATGTGCATTGCATTCTTAACTTAATATGTGCTAATTAGATTATTATCACTGCTAGTCATTGAAATTAACCCAAGTTACCTTAACCTTCCATTTAACTATAATCTGCCTAGTACCAGACATGCACAACTGCTCATAATCTCAGTTATGCGCTTGTGCATCTAATCTGCTTCTTGAACTGTCACAAGCCAAGCAACCACTTGCTAGTCCTGTGTGAATTCCTTCTCCATTTGACTACCTCCGTGTTCACATTGACCTGTACTCTCTTGATTACCTTCGAGATCCTGCATAGCTTTTCCAAATCTGTGTAAACTCATAGATAAGGAGTCTGCGAATGAGCCTCTGCAGTCCACTTAACTGCTAGGCAATCCTTGGTGGGTTCCTTTGCTTGTATCTGTTTTATCTTTCACATTCACTGTCTATAAAGATTTCCTTACCTTATATGGATTTCCTTGAGACATGACATATTCAAAAGTGTTGGCATAGCATTCTCATTGAATGGCATGTGCGGTATCTCTTTAGCTGATCCTTTGCCTTGGGTCCATGTTTGAAGGGAATGGTTTAGTCACAGTATCACTGACTTATAAGCATGACTTTCTGCATAAAAGTCCACAAAACATCAGAAAATGCATGTCCTCCCTTTACATTCCAAAAGAGAGAGGTGGGGCAGCATGGTTGCACTAATGAATGATCAATTGAATGTGACAAGAACTTAAGTAAGTGAAAGAGACATTGCACTTATAGGCCCTTTTGTGTACTCTATAATATGACTCGACCAACACTTATATCTTTATGATGCAACTGAATTGACATTTTGCAAGCAGTTTAATGATAGGGAACTGGGAAAGATGCTGAGGGATGGTTGCTGGACTGCAAAACTACTACTTATTGTTGACTGCAGATGTTTAATTCTTTGGTTTTATGCTAGGATGGTCAGCAGTGGAGGCTATCTTTTTGCTTAGGCAACTGATGGTAAAATATCGAGAAGAAAAAGAAAATAACCTAGCTTGAACAGATTTCTCAACAAAAGGAGGGTAAGCGAGTCTCTATGTGATAAAAAAGATTATGATAGAACATGAACGGCAATTTGGTGGGGTCTATGCATGCTGGTGCAAAGACAAGCCTTAGAAGTTGTTGGACAAGATTCTTTATTATTGTGATGTGCTTACTTTAAGGTTCAAATCCTAGGATCTTGTTCATAGACTATTTATAATTGAACTTGCTGCTAATATTTAAGAGGATGTATCATGGTGTGCTACTTACAAGTAACTGTTGATTGACAATAAGAGGAAAAGTTAATGCTAAATTAGATTTATGGGGTGAAAAATTCAGAAGGGTTTGAAAATTAGTTTAACATAAATAAAGCTTTTGAATGGAATTTTGAGGGAAATGGTGATGAAACTGGGGCTCTATTTAAGGTTGACGGACAAGTGATACCAAGAGAGGTTAGTCCCATTATTGAATCTAAAGAGTAGAGCTGTAGAGAGATGGGTGAAGATATATGCAATATAATTAAAGTCGGATGAAACAGAAAGGAGCTTCCAAGTTTTTATGCGGATGACACACTTTATGGCTTATAGGAAAGTCCTATAAAACAAACATTCCAATAGAGAGTCCAAGTAGGAGTTACAGCTAGTGTGGACGAAGTGGGGAAAGATCATTTTGATTTGGTTTGGTCACATACGATGAGAATCTGACATGGCCTTATGAAGAAAGGTCTTGAGTCGAAGGATATAGGAAGAAGAGGGGAAAACCTGAGGTAGGAAGGACTGAGGCTATGAGAAAGAGAATTCTAACTTACAATAGCATCAGTGCTGGGTCTTAATAGGAGCCATTTGTGAATGTAGATTCATAGAATTGACTTCAAATAGTTCAGACAAGGTTTGACACTTGAAGTAACAAACAGTTTTTTTGCAATTAAATTGTTTAAGGGGTTGGCCTGAAAAACGTGTTCTTAGACCGTTGGCGTATTGCTTTCATCTTGGGGCTACAGAATATATCAGTATCTTGAGAAGGGAGGGCATAAGCCCACCTAAGTTTATGAAATGAAATTAAAACTTATGACGAGAGAAAAAACGTCCACCCCTCCAAACAGCAGGGGTGAAGTGCCAGGAAATATTTTGCCTACTGGATTCTAAGTTGTATCTTGAGGCTTGAACATTGGGTCAGGTAAATACTCCTCCCTGCAGTAGTTCATTTCTTTAATGAATTTTGATTAGACAATTTATTCCTAATCCTTCCTGAGAAAAAGAAGATTGAGACAAATTCAAGGCTTGACATTCAATATAGTGTTTGTAACTTTAAGCCAACATCTTTCAACACATGATATAGTTAAGATTTATGAGTATTTTAAATTGCATAAAGTGTTATTTGGCTTCAATTTCCAAAAAGTCGGGCCAAGTACTGGCACTGCTGATGCTTTCTTTTGGAGAAGTGTCATATAATGTTATGAAGCAAAGCAAAGTGGAACATACAGTCATACATTTTCAGAATCAAAGTCTATTGTATCAACTTGTACTAATTGTCTTGTACGATACTGGTGAGATAACGGTATGGTATTGAGTTTTGATTCTATATGAATTGAAATGCTCTGAATCGACTTGGACCATGCGGTACTTGTTGGTGGGTGTTTGGCAGATGGTGGCTACCTAATGAATCAGACTGAGGCTAGAGTTTCACTCTATATCCTTAAGACAATTTCGTCCCGCAATGGTGCTTACGGTCAGTATAACGATTGTCTCCCAGGATACAACAGTCTCCTTTTGATGAAAGCAGCACTACAATTCACCAAAACTTTCGAACCAAGAATGCTACTCTCTTTTCAATGCACTATTGCTATACTATCCTTAGGAAAGTATGCAAATGCCTAAGAGAGAAGAAGACTAGAATTGATTCAAATTGAACTCAATTCGGAATGGCTTGGGATGCATGGAATGAGAGGGTCTAGGGTCCTATTTATATGTTTTTAGGTGCCCCTTGGAAGCAACCCTACGAATTTAATTAAATTTAAATTCTATTATCAAAGGATGTGAGGGTTAAGGGCTTATCACCCTTGATATGCCCTTTAGACATCATGATCTTCAGATCAGGCGATCGGATAAGCCTTTTCATGGCTGTGATCTGAAGATCAGCCGATCAGATAAGTCTATCCTTATCCTGATAAGTCTTTTCATCATTGTGATCTAATGATCACGTTATCAGATAGACGGATGCCTATCACAACCGTACGATCGAACGGACACCTTATCATAACCGTCATGTTGACTGGTCAACCAACCGTCCTATTGACTGGTCAACCAACCGTCCTGTTGACTAGTCAACTTGACTAGTCAACCGACGGATGTCAGCCGTTGGATCGTGATCAAGATTATGATTTGATCACCGCATCTCGACCCTTCATCCGATCGATCAACGATCAATTGATCTCAGCCCCTTATCTTGATCCGATCAATCTCCACCGTCGGATCATCTTGATCTATAAAAAATTTAAAGCCCCTCAAGCTCCTCGCGACGATGCGCACGTGCGAAGTGCGCCTACAAAGCGCCCATTGCGCCCTTCGCACACGCACGTGCGCGAGGGTGATGCTACACATCACCCTCAAGCTCTCCACTTGTGGTGAGCCTAAGGAACTTAAGCTTCAAGGAAGTGGTTTCCATATAAGTGAACCTTCATTTCTTGATTTTTCCGATATGGGACTTATCTGCTTTAAAGACTGGTTGGATGCTGAGGCGAGGCTTCAAGATAAAGGTGGACATGACTTAACCAGCGAAGATGATGATGACACAAATACTACTGATGACTGATGAGTGATGAGTGAGTCATTTCTACTTTTATAATTGTATATTTTTATTTTTTAAATTGTTAAAAACTTAAAGTAAGTCATCTTTATTTTTTTTCTTTCTATTTTTTTCTCCTTGCTTATTGTATTATGTTCTGGAGGTCAGGCCTAGCCTCCCTTCCTTCTGTACCATTTTGATTTTAAATTAATAAACTGGTAGGGGTCTATGCCAAACCCCCCACCTATAAGATGGCTTTATATTAATAAATTTTTTTTATTCCTAATAATTTTTTAATTTATCAAAAAATATTTTTTATAAATTTTTTTTTATTTGAGCTGTGCACGGGCCAGGCCCCAGGTGGGCCATGCCAAGCACGGCCCAGGTCCACCTGGGCCAGCACGGCTCAGGCCCACTTAGGCCGTGCCAGGTGGGTCGTGCCTGGCACGGCCCAGGTGGGCCATGTCGGCACGCACGGCGGGCCGGCCCAGGCCCGTCATGGGCCGTGCCGTGCTGGGCCAACAGAAAAAATTTTTTGCGCCCGGCACAGCACGGTTCATTGGGCCATGCCGGCATGGCCCGGTACTGTAGCAGTATGGGGCCATGCCTGGAACGACCCATATGGGCCTGGGCTGTGCCGTGCCGTGCCATGGGCAGCACGGCCTAGTGCCTACCTCTACTTATATCTGTAGAAAAAATTCAAAAAATATGTCTGTTTTGTTGATTGTCAATGCAATGGTGTTCACAACTTTAAGAAATTTACATTATCATGTTAACTGTCAATTGCTGCATTTAACTAGGTTTCTATTTTAAATTGTTTCTTGTTGTTGCACTCTCAGAAACAAAGAGCTCACTCAGGTATGCTGTAGGCTAAATTATTAGATAAATAATCTTCATCACCCAATTTGGACTTCTGTATTCTAAATGTGCCTTGATATTTGTACATGTGTATAGATGTGCACATGATTGGATGCTAAAATTTATTGCTATAGAGTACAAGTATGAGATTGTTGTTAATAAGTTCCATATATAATGCTTTTGTCCCTCAAATATCTAAATTAATTTACTTTTTAGCATACCCACTTGTTTTCCATCTTTTGATGATGTGATAACATTTCTAAGATGGTGTATTATGTTAAACTTTTATGCCTTAACTTCCTTTACATGTTGGTATTCTATATTGTTACTTGTTAATGAACAGGAAATCATGTGAAATTATCTTATTATTGAAGTTTTTCAGTAGCCATTTTATCTTGTTGTATAAAGTATAATTGCATATCTGGTCAATGGAAGCACCACTGTGATAACATGGCATTACATTTATTTCTGCAGTCAAAAGTCAGAGGCAAGATCAAGGGCTGATAGAGAAGCAGATAGTCAACAACTTTTGCTGTAGAAGAGAAGGATGTCATCTCAACCATGGCTACTGTGCTTTCTGATCTTTGTGGTCCAGGAGAATGGATGCCCATGGATAAACTTCATGCATTGGTTAGCTTAAGCATTTCTCTAGCAATAGTTTCATTTTGGATAGGGAGGATGAGCTATTAATAATGCTTTGGTCCGAAAAATGTTATTCAATGATCTCTACTATTATGATGTGGACTTGTTGGCCTGGATAATAGATACGCATATCTACTTACAAATTTATATATACTCATCTTTAACATATACACTTCCTCTTTATTCAATTCTCTCTCTTTTGAGAAAGAGAAGCAAGACAAATTCACTCAGAGTTTATTATTATTATTATTATTATTATTTATTATTATTATTATTATTATTATTATTATTAATTAAGCTATGTAAATATTCTTTTTCTGTTAAATTAAAAGGTGTCGATCATAGAAACACATACTTCTTCTCCCCTGCATTGCACATTCACGTCATTCATAGGCATAAAGAAGATTGATCATTTTGATGTTCACATCAGTAGTAGCTTTTTGATATAGATAGGCCACTGCAGAAATGCAGACTAGGATTTATGGAGATCCAAGGCTCAGTTTCAATTTAAAGTTCCACAATCCAGTAAAGCAAATTTTTAGCACCTAAAATTGCAAAACTATAATTCCAACTTTTGAGTTCTGGCTGCTTTCTACCGCTAAGAATCAAATTTCACTATTGGTTAGTTTGGTTGCTAGTGAGAACATTTGGAAATGTGTTCTTGCATTTTCATTTTTTTTATCAGACCTGAGTTGTCAATTTAAGTTTCAGATATTTGGCATGATAGAATTCAGCACTGTAATTTGTAGAAGTGAAATGGTCTGATCATACATGGTTAAACATTTGCGCTATGGCTAACCATATCATAGGAGGTGAATCTTGGACAAAAATATTGATAAAAATCTAAACATTGTCACAATTGACTTGAGTGTTGAGAGAAGTGACTTTCCTAAGTGAGAGGCAATTATGTGAGTCATAGCATTTCCATACCAAATGCCTAGAATTGGACTGCTTACGTGATTTATGTGACCTCCAAGCCCACTTGGATGCAACCAGGCACCTCATAGCCAAATCGTATTTTAATTCCTAGTTTCAACAAATCACAAATTTCAATTTCAGATGGCTCAGGCAAGCTGGCCATTGTGATAGTAGTTTTGTAGGTTACAATAATGTACTTCAAAGATTACAATTTGTACAGAATTTATATTTTTTTAATGATTTTTACAGATAATCAGAATAACTATAGAAACATCAATTGATGTGAATCTTGACAATTGAACATCATTGACAGTATCATTGGTTGAACAAACAAAATGCTTACTATAGATAATCAGAATAACTATAGAAACATCAATTGATGTGAATCTTGAGAATTGAACATCATTGACAATATCATTGGTTGAACAAACAAAATGCTTACATTGACTCAAATTTGTACTACCCTTTTATCAAGACATACAAAATAAAAAAAGAACGATAAATAACATTGCTAAAATGGCAGCATAGGCACATAATCCCCCTCATGAAGTATCATATCCAACTGCTCTGCAAACTCATCATCCGAGGTGGTAGTAAGCATCATATCCAATTGCTCTGCAAACTCATCATCCGAGGTGGTAGTAAGTATCATATCCAACTGCTCTGCAAACTCATCATCCGAGGTGGTAGTTATGGTGTTGCTCAATTCATCACCCATCCTCTCTTGTTGTGGTTGATCATCCCCATTGGTGCTAGCCCCATTGTTTAGACTTGGCATCCCCAACTGCTGTAATAGGTTATCACCGCTAACAGTGTAGGCTCCAATGCTACTGCAAAGATTTGTATTTACCATCCTCAACTTCTGCTCATCATAGCTACTGACAATCCATGGTGGTGCTGGCATGTTACATCTTATTCTAACCATCCTATCATTTTTGCAACAGTGGTGTTGATTTCTTTTTCGCTTTTGTTGTTGCAGGTTAGCAATAGAGGTGGTGTAATCATCGACTACGCATGGGAGCTGTTCATCATTGCTTATGCCTGTCCCTGAATTCTGGATGCGACAAAGCACGATCTCTTTACCTTTGTCATCGACAGGAGAATGAAGGGATCGATACTCGTGCATTATCCAAGAAGTGGCCACAGGCTTGCTTCCTTTCTTTGTTGGCAATATGAACTTAAGATTAGTCATCTTTGTTCCGATGACAACACCATCATTGTAAATAAACATGCGCTGACCGCTAGCATGCCATGTACCATTCCCAGCACTACGCAGCAGCCTGCCATCGGAGGCACCTGAGCGAGTTGCTCGAGTGAAACAAAATATTGCATTTCTATCCTTTCCATGCTTGAATTCAACTGCAACCATGCATGCAGTGTAAGAATTAATTCGAATTAATTATTGAGTGAGCTGTAGCATGCTAATTAATCTCCATGTTGCAATAAAAAGCATGTAAGAATTCATTAGATAGTTAATTATAACAAAATATATGCATATAAAGATGATTTATTGATAAAATTAATAGCTAAACTTACTTCCAAGATTCCATGGCTCCGTAGCATACACATCGATCTCAGGTATGATATTGGGAAAAAAAGGTTGCTTTCCTTGCACCTTGGGACTAAGATAATAATTGATCAATATTATGTCGCTAGGTTCAAATGTGAACCCTATCGGAATCTTCAGCATAGGAGTCATTGTCATCATCTCTCTATCCTGCAAAATATATATATATATTTAGATCAACTGCTGCGAAATATAATTATCGTATCCTATAGATGTACACATGGACATGCATGCATGCATGGTTCAGATTATATGTGAATTTAGAGCAGAAAGCTTCCTGCTCTTGCTCGGATGTGTTGTGATGATACACAGTTAAAATGAGGTATAGATTTAGGAGGTGAAAAGCGGCGTGTTCTTGCTGCTCAGACTATATAAATTCTTTGGTGATATCAGTACATGGTTTCAAATCCCTTTGGGCAGCAGTTTGATTGATACATCTTGAGACATTTTCCATTTTAAGTGTCAAGATGGGGCCGGGCAAGAAAGTGGCGAGTGCCATTAGACCTAAGAATTTGGTGTCCTACAAGATATAAAATCTTGGTGATGTATAGAAAATAAGCACATTTCACGCAAAAGGAAAAAAAAATAGAAGTGTATATGGTTTTAACGTGCCTAGCAAAATTCCGTAGATGAAGAGTGCTAGCTGAACTATATATATAGATTTATCTGAAGTACACTTGCTGATGCCTGAAACAAAAAGTCATGCTCTTTTGTTAGAACTTAGAACACCTCATCTGGAATGCATATTTTAAGGTTAATTGTTAATGGCTGCTACTTAATTCAAAATGCGTTTCTCTTTCAACCATTATGACTCCGACTGCCAACACAGAGCTTCTAATTATGTACATTTTTCCGGCTATCACCGGAGACTGACCCTTAGAAGGCTATCACCGGAGACTGACCCTTATACCAGGGACCCATAGAGCAAAGACAAAGATAAGGGAATTACAAGTTCACGTCTTTTTTTTTTTTTCTTGTTTTCCTGCTCTGCTTCGCAAACGGTGGAATTTACCAATTCGAAGCTTCTTAATCGAAGAACGAAAAGCTTCTGTCTTTGAATCAAGAAAGACCTGTAGAGCAAAGACAAAGAAAGCGATTAAGATAAGGGAGTTACAATGCGATTAAAGATCATTTGACAGTGGAATGGAAGGGAAACATAAGATAATATTAGCTTACCAATTTTCGAATCGTTTCCTGGGTCTTTTGCGTTCTTTCAGTCTTCTTGATCAAAGAACGAAAAGGTTTGAGGGATTAAATTGATGAGAGCTTCTTGCTCTCAGATTCTCAGTCTTTGAATCAAGAAAGACCTGTAGAGCAAAGACAAAGATAAGGGAGTTACAAGTTCCGTCTTTTTTTTTTTTTCCCTGCTCTGCTTCACAAACGGTCGAATTTACCAATTTCAAAGCTTCTAAATCGAAGAACGAAAAGCTTCTTCCCCTCAGTCCTTGAATCAAGAAAGACCTGTAGAGCAAAGACAAAGGTAAGGGAGTTACAAGTTCACGTCTTTTTTTTTTTTTTTTTTCCTGCTCTGCTTCACAAACGGTCGAATTTACCAATTTCAAAGCTTATTAATCGAAGAACGAAAAGCTTCTTCCCCTCAGTCTTTGAATCAAGAAAGACCTGTAGAGCAAAGACAAAGATAAGGGAGTTACAAGTTCACGTCTTTTTTGTTTGTTTGTTTTCCTGCTCTGCTTCGCAAATGGTGGAATTTACCAATTTCGAAGCTTCTTAATCGAAGAACGAAAAGCTTCTTCCTCTCAGTCTTTGAATCAAGAATGACCTGTAGAGTAAAGACAAAGAAAGTGATTAAGATAAGAGAGTTACAATGCGATTAGAGATCATTTGACAGTGGAATGGAAGGCAGACAGAAGCTAATGCTTACCAATCTTCGAATCGTTGCCTGGGTCTTTATCGTTCTTTCAGTCTTCTTGATCGAAGAACGAAAAGGTTGGAGGGATTAAATTTGATGAGATGGGAAAAGCCTGTTCCTCTCAAACTCTCACAGTCTTTGAATCAAGAAGGACTCCGAGGATTGCCTTTAAATTGATGGAGGGCGTCGGGCGATGGGTTTGGGCTGAGAGCGTTGGCTGAATGGGTTTAGGATGAGAGCTTGGGATAAGGCTCTTCTTAATGGGCTGGGCTTAAAAACCAATGGGCCAGCTGGTTCAAGCCCGGCTACTTTTTAAATTAACAAAATGGGAAGAAAATATTAGGATTTGATTATAGAATTCATGGGGATTGGCTAAACTCACTTAGAGAATTCAAATCTGGGTTTAGAGATTCATAATCTGATCTCTATTTCACCCAAAATCATATGATATTTATGTTGAATTGGAATAAAATCGTTTGAATGAGGAAACCCATTTATTTAAAATTTCATTCATCAAATCTGATCTTGGGAATTGAACCATGGTGATTAGCAATGAGTGTACTTTTGATAATGATGTTTAAATGGTATAACAACCAAGGTAATTATAGCATATTTGGAATTGAAAATAGGGGCATTCTCTATTTTCCTAATGGGCTGGGCTTGAACATTGGCTAGCTGGTTCAAGTCCGGTTAGTTTTTAAATTAAAAAAATAGAAAGAAAATGAGTAATCAAGGGATTTGAAGGGTTTAGAGGGGTTGGAATAGGTTTGGAATGGCTTTAGAGAGGATTGGAGACGATAGAATCCGAATAGGTGTCGACTCGCCTATATATTTTTGACCTAGGTTCACTTAGAGTCGACTCCCGCAAAGCGAGGTGTCGGCTCCGAACCAAAAATATGTTCCGAATTAGAGTCGGCTCTGCAGAAGCAGGTGTTGGCTCTAATTGCCCAGACAGAACATCAAATAGGAATGTGTCGACTCCACAAACTGTAGGTGTCGACTCCATAATAGTTTCAGAGAAAAATTAAATTTCAAGGATCTGAAACTGATCAAATTAATCATCAAACTCTAGATAAGTGTTCCTTAATCAATTGGGAAAACAATGAATCAAATTTCTAGATAAATTTCCTTATTGAACATAGAGGATTTTCAAGAAATTGATGAAGTCTAGATAGTTGTTGTCCTTAAGAGTTTCAGAAAGTCATTCTAAAGATCACAAACTCCTAATTCTCCTCTAAGATAACAAAATCTTTCTTCACTTAATGGTTTGGTAAAAATATCAGCTAATTGATCATTAGTATTCACATATTCAAGACAAACATCATTGTTGGAAACATGTTCTCTAATAAAGTGATGTCTAATTTCTATGTGTTTAGTTCTAGAGTGTTGGATTGGATTCTTCGTTAGATTGATGGCACTAGTGTTATCACATCTAATAGGAATTTTATCAAGTGTGATACCATAATCTTCAAGTTGTCGCTTAATCCAAAGAATTTGAGCACAGCAGCTTCCAGCTGCAATATGCTCTGCCTCAGCAGTGGATAATGCAACTGAATTTTGCTTCTTGCTAAACCAAGAGATTAAGTTACTTCCTAGAAGTTGGCATGCACCACTTGTACTCTTCCTATCTAATTTACAACCAGCATAATCAGAATCAGAATAAGCAATCAATTTCAAAGTTGAGTCTCTAGAATACCATAATCCTACATTTTTAGTTCCATTTAAGTATCTAAAGATTCTTTTAACAGCAAATAAATGTGATTCTTTAGGATTAGATTGATATCTTGCACATAGGCAAATAGAAAACATAATATCTGGCCTACTTGCAGTTAAGTAAAGAAGTGATCCGATCATACCTCGGTAATGCTTCTGATCTACTTTCTTACCTTCTTCATCCTTGTCCAGCTTGCATGAGGGACTCATTGGCGTACCAAGGGGTTTAGCAGATTCCATACCAAACTTCTTGAGTATTTCCTTTGTGTACTTTGTTTGGTTAATGAAAATCCCCACTTTCTCTTGTTTGATTTGAAGTCCAAGGAAGAAGTTGAGTTCTCCCATCATGCTCATCTCGAATTCTCCCTGCATTAACTTAGCAAATTCTTGACAAAGAGATTGTTAGTAGCACCAAATACAATGTCATCAACATAAATTTGAACAATTAAAAAATCCTTTTCTTTTCTTTTTAAAAACAAAGTTTTATCAACATTTCCTCTAGAAAAATTATTTTCAATTAAGAATTTACTTAATCTATCATACCAAGCTCTAGGTGCTTGCTTTAAACCATAAAGTGCTTTGTGTAGTTTGAAGACGTGGTTTGGAAATTCATGATCTTCAAAACCAGGAGGTTGTTCAACATAAACTTCCTCATTTATAAAACCATTTAAAAATGCACTTTTAACATCCATTTGAAATAAGTTGAAATTCATATGACATGCAAATGCAAGCAGTAGTCTAATGGCTTCTAATCTAGCAACAGGTGCAAAGGTTTCATCAAAATCTATACCTTCTTCCTGATTATATCCCTTTGCAACTAATCTAGCCTTATTTCTAATCACCAAGCCATTTTCATCTAATTTATTTCTAAAAACCCATTTAGATCCTATTATAGGGTGATCTCTAGGTCTATCTACTAGAGTCCAAACTTGGTTCCTAGTGAATTGGTTTAACTCTTCTGCATTGCTAACATCCAATAACTATCTTTCTCAGCTTCCTCTATAGTTTTGGGTTCTATATGAGATACAAATGCAAGATGATTATTGATATTTCTCATTGATGATCTAGTCCTTACACCTTGAGATGGATCACCTATGATTAGGTCCTTAGGATGACCATAAGCATATCTCCAATCTCTAGGTAGATCTTTATCATTATGAGCAGTATCAATACCATCATCCTTAGGTGAGTCATCATCCTTAGCTTCAGGTTCTTGATCTGAAGATACATTTAATTTTTCAATACTCTTTCAATCAAAGATGTATCTTCCTCATCATCAATTTTACCCGAACTTGATGCTAAAGACTCATCAAACACTATATGAATGGATTCTTCTACAACTAAGCTTCTTTTATTAAATACTCTATATGCCTTGCTAGATGTAGAATATCCTAGGAAAATGCCTTCATCAGACTTTGCATCAAACTTCCCAAGATTGTCCTTACCATTGTTATGAATAAAGCATTTACAACCAAATGCATGAAAATAACCTAAATTTGGTTTCCTATTATGCCATAGTTCATAGGGAGTCTTCTTAAGGATAGGTCTAATCAGGGCTCTATTTAGGATGTAACATGCTGTGTTTATAGCTTCCGCCCAAAAATATTTTGGAAGTTGGCTTTCACATAGCATGGTACGGGCCATGTCTTCTAAAGTCCTATTCTTTCTTTCTACAACTCCATTTTGTTGTGGTGTCCTAGGTGCTAAAAATTATGATGTATGCCTTTTTCAAAACAGAATTTTTCAAATAAGTGATTTTCAAATTCAGTTCCATGATCACTTCTAATAGACACTATGGTAGTGTTTTTCTCATTTGTGACTTTCTTAACGAATTTCAGGAATATTGAGAAAGTCTCATCTTTGTGAGCCAAAAATATTACCCAAGTGAATCTAGAGTAATCATCTACTATCACAAGACCATATTTCTTTCCTCCTAGACTTGTGGTTCTAGTAGGTCCAAAAAGGTCCATGTGTAGTAGCTCTAGTGGCCTAGTAGTTGAAACAACATTCTTAGATTTGAAAGAAGTTCTTGTTTGTTTTCCAAATTGACATGCATCACATATTCGATTATTTTCAAAATTTAAGCTAGGAATACCTTTAACTAGATCCATTTTCAATAGTTTAGAAATTAGGTGTGTGCTTGCATGACCTAATCTACGGTGCCATAGCCAACCAATCTCATTCATCTTAGCATTATTAGCAACTAAGCAATGATTACTTGGAGATAAATTACTCAAATCAATTAAGTACACATTGCCATAACGTTTACCAACAAGAATAATGCTGTTATCAATGGGATTAGTAACAGTGCAAATAGAAGCTTCAAAGGAAACTTTGAAACCTTTATCACACAGTTGGCTAATACTTATTAAATTATGCTTAAGTCCATCAACATATAAAACATTATCAATATGAGTAGATGGAGTAATTTGAATCTTACCAATACCCATGATATGGCCTTGACCATTATCACCAAAAGTAACTACTCCACCTCTTTTGATTCAAGGGTGATGAATTGATCTTTGTCACCCGTCATGTGTCTTGAGCAACCACTATCAAGTACCACTTTCTTTTCAGTCTGATGGCTGCAAGACACTCCTGCAAAATATTCATATCTTAACTTTAGGTACCCAAGCCTTCTTGGGTCCTTCATGGTTAGATGCAATAAATATTGTTCCTTTGGGAACCCAAATCATTTTTCTTTTATCATGTGGAGTTTTACACATATAAGATTTATGTCCTTTGTTTCCACATTTAAAACAAGTAATATTTGATGATTTTTCAGCATGTACAAAAATATTTTTCAAGGATTTTTGCTTTTTAAGTG
This sequence comes from Calamus simplicifolius, assembly GCA_900491605.1. Lineage (NCBI taxonomy): Eukaryota > Viridiplantae > Streptophyta > Magnoliopsida > Arecales > Arecaceae > Calamus > Calamus simplicifolius. The sequence goes on along the minus strand of UESW01004189.1, from coordinate 1,045,815 downwards.
GATTATATCCTAATCCAGCTTTATCAAAAACAGCTTTTTGATTGTCCAAAATCATATTAAGTTTGATAGAGCTCAAAGTAAATTTATCAACTATAGGTTTAAGTCTATCAACTTCATTTTTCAAGCTTTCATTTTCTTTTATCAAAAGTTCTTTTTCTACAACATGCTTTTCATTTTCTAAAGATAGATTTTGCATTTGATTTTTCAGATCTTTGTTCTTTGAACTTAATTTTGCAAAATCATCCATCAATTCATAAAAAGCACTATGCAACTCATCGAAAGTAAAATCATCAAGAAAACTTGGACTTACCTCATCATTGTCCGCCATGAAGCATAGATTGGCCATTTCACTCTTTCTTCCTCTTCGGAACTTGAGCTTTCCGAATCACTCCATGTGGCCATCATTGCCTTCTTTTTGAATCTCCGGGTGCCTTTCTTTAGTTGTGGGCATTCAGATTTAAAGTGTCCCGGCTTCTTGCATTCAAAACAGATAACTTCTTTTTCTTTGCCCTTGTCCTCATCTTTTCTAGCAAAGGGCTTTTTCTTTTCAAACTTCTTTTTCTTCATGAATCTTTTAAACTTCCTTGTGATGAGTGCCATGTCCTCATCATCACTTTCATCTTCAGATTCATGAGGCTCTTCCATATATTCAGAAATCTTAAGAGCCATAGTCCTCTTCTTCTTTGACTCATCATCATCAACATGTTGCTTAACTTGAAGCTCATGAGTCATTAAGGATCCCAATAATTCTTCCAGGGGTAGGGTACTTAGATCCTTTGCCTCTTGTATTGCAGTCACTTTAGCTTCCCAAGTCCTAGGCAAGGAACGCAAAACCTTTCTCACAAGATCAGAATTATCATAAGATTTACCAAGACTTTTTAAACCATTAACTATATCAGTAAATCTTGTAAACATATCAGAAATAGATTCACATGCATCCATTTTAAACAATTCATACTTATGAACTAGCATGTTAATCTTGGATTCCTTGACTTGATTTGTTCCCTCATGGGTAACCTCAAGTCTATCCCAGATTTCCTTAGCAGAAATGCAAATAGATATACGATTGAATTCATTTGCATCTAATGAGCAGTACAAAACATTCATAGCCTTGGCATTAAGTTGTGCCAATTTTTTATCATGTTCATCCCATTCCGTTTTCAGTTTAGGAATCTCCATGCCATTAATTCTAGTAGTGGGTGTGTGTGGTCCATTGACTATAATGCTCCATAGATCATAGTCAAGTGCTTGAATAAAAATTTTCATTCTAGCCTTCCAATAACCATAGTTTAAACCATTAAACAAGGGTGGTCTATTTGTAGATTGGCCTTCGGAAAAAGATGAACCAGCTTGAGTTGCCATGTGGATCTTTGACTCTTGATCGTTAGATCAAATCAAATGAGCACTAGCTCTGATACCAATTGTTGGTCCAGATAGCAACCCAAGAGGGGGGTGAATTGGGTTTTTCAAAAATTAAACTCCTTTTAAAAATGATCCCCCAGCGGAAGTGAAAACTTAGATGAATACGAATTAAAACAGAGTATGCAAGATAGAGAGTAAGAGACAAGGAAACAATCACTGCAAACACAAGGATTTTATAGTGGTTTGGTGTACCTACACCTATATCCACTCCCAAGTACCTCTTGGGTCCACACTATAATCAAACTGATTACAGCAGAGTTGTTTTGCAAGCTCACAACTCAAACTTGTTGTTTTCCCGGGTGCACAACGAACCCAGCTAGTTTTCAAGGCTCACCAGCACACAACCTTACAACACAAGCAATAGCTTGCACAAGGCTAACAGCCTCAACGGAATCAATCCTCTGATTGACCCAGCAAACAATAATTTTTACAAATTTAAAAGCTCCTCCAATGAGCAAATATACAATAATAGAACAACAATAAAGAGATAGGAATCAAAGCCTGATTTGCAGATCTTGGTGGCTTGCTTCTTCTCTTCTCTTGAGTGGATCTTCCTTTAGAATGCTCTTGAAGCTCCGAAGATTAGAAAGCTAGGGCTTGCTTCTCTTTTGGGATTTCTTCAAAATAGAACAAGGAATGCTAGAAATCTCTCTCTTTTCTTTTGGAGATCAGTATAATCTTTCCTTTCGAATCTTCCCTCTTTTCTCTTTTAATTTTCTGATGGATTTCACTCTTGTTTTTCTGATTTTTTCTCTTGTTTTCTTGCTTGTCCTCTTTTTTTTTGGATACAATAAAACCTCTTCTTATAGATTCTTCTTAATCCATAAATAGCCAAAAACTATCCGTTAGAATTAAATGTAAGAAGGATTAGAACCAAATATGGTAATAGCCGTTGGGATTAAAAAGATAAAGTTTAGAGTTCTGACAGTTCTTGAGTCATTTCTAACAAACTGGAGTCGACTCTAACTTTCCTGGAGTCGGCTCTAAATCGAAAATCCCCAATCCGCTCGATCTGGAGTCGTCTCTGACTTTTCTGGGGTCGACACGAAAATCTTATGGAGTCGACTCTAACAGTCCAGGAGTCGACTCTAAATTATGATCGAAAAAATCATTATTCTATCTTTTCTGTTGGAGTCGGCTCTAACAGTCCAGGTGTCGACTCTAAGTCTGTGCCGATTTTAGAGTCGACTCTACGATTCCATGTGTCGACTCTAATGTCTGCAATCTTACCTTGACATTAGATTCGAACTAGAACTTAATTTTTCTTGTGATTTTGATTAATAAATCATATCATAAACTGAAAAACTAAACCAAAATTATTAGTAACTTCAAATGTTATACTTAATTAGTTTTGTTAATCATCAAAATCAATAATTGGGTCACCACATTGCTTTGTCAATTACATCCATATGTGATCATCCTAAAGTTTGCCTCTAGATTAGATTGACCCTGACTTTGGCCAATTATGCCAGCTAATCTAGTTAAGTCAACCCATTGTTCCACGATCAACTCCTCATAGGTACACTCGACCTCGGCTTTGGCATGACAAATCTCATGACCTAATGATTTTGTATCATGTGAACAATGGAAGGCTTATGACTTAATATTCATGGAGGGATTTAGCGCATATATGTCCCATCTACATCTACAACATTTGTACTATGCTAGGTTACATATCCTATATGTATATTTTAGATTAATCTCAATTAACCTTAATTTTATAAGATCCAATCTATGATTGGGACTCCTAATCAAATTAGGATCCTGATCACTATCTAATTTAGGAACCCTAATCATGAGACCAAATCAATTGCTACCATCACTACAAGAAAAATAAAATATTGCGATGCCCAAATGCGTCGCAATTGCATCGCTAAACATGCTATTGCGACGCAATAGCGATGCAATGACGGCGTGCTCAGATGTTCATCGCAATATCCATTTGTCGCAATTGCGTCGTAATATTGCGACTCTCTGCGATGCAACATTGTGACTCTCTGCGATGCAACATTGCATCGTAATATTGCGACGCATCCAAATGCGTCGCTAAATTAAAAATTAAATTATAATATTTAAAATTATTATTAAATATTGTGATGCACCCAATTGCGTCGCAATATTGCGATGCATTTAGTTGCGTCAAAATATTTAATAATAATATTTTTGATATAATAGCGACGCAATTTGAGTCGCTAAAGCGTCGCAAATAAATTTTTTTTAAAATATTGCGATGCAAGGTCATTGCGTCGCAATATTTATTAAAAATATTTTAGATATAATAGCGACTCAATTTGAGTCGCTAATGCGTCGCTATTAAATTTTTTTTAAAATTATTGCGACGCCAGGTCATTGCGTCGCAATATTTAATAATAATATTTTAAAAATATTAGCGATGCAATTTCAGTCGCTAATGCGTTGCAAATTAATTTTTTAAAAAATATAAAATATTAAAAATTAAAATGGTTAATACAATTTCGTTAAATTTAAATATTGATAGAAACATTCTTCACTCATATTGATCCAAACAATAATCAATTTCCAAAATAATTCATATATTAAAATTTTGAAGTTTTCATGTACAACATAAAAAAAGAAAAAAAAAATACATCAAGAATATGAGCGATCATGTGGAGGCTATGGAGGTTGGAGACTCTACGACAAGCGGCTAACCATATCCCATAAATAATGCATCTCATCTTGCATGTCTACAATCTCCTGATCCCGGCCTTGCATACGATCCTCGAAATCCTGCTCGACCTCCTGCCGAACCTCCTCTGCAATAGATCTCCGAAGGTCGTCTAAACGCTCGGAAGGAAGATCACCAGAAACTCGCGAGCTGAAGGCCTGATGGAGAAAATATGTAGAAGCTCTAGTGCCCATACCATAGACCCTGCGGTCTCGCGGCTGGGCACCAACAGCCTCCAAAAACACACGCCAACTCTCCTCTGCTGAGAGTTCGACGGGAATCTCCCCATCAGTAGAGTCGACCTGCGATGCCTGGGAGCGAAGCTCCTCGACTCGTGTCTTTAAATTATGAAATCAACAATAAATAAGTTAATAAATTTCTCGAAATAAAATTTTAGAAATTAAACAGATACTACATAAATCTAATTTCTTACCGCAACCTCCCGTGATCGCGTGTCGACCCAGGAACCGTCCCTCCTGGTGTGTGTCGCCCTGAATAGACGAAACTCACCAGGATCTCCGCCCTCCTGCTCAGACTATAACATTAAAAAAATGATATTAATACAAATATTTGTAAATAACTAAAATAGTAATTAAAATATTTATGTTTTCTTACCATACGTCGTCTGTGCTCCTGAATCGAAATGGAGCCCAAAGTATGGCGGGAGAGACCCGTGCAAGGACCGCCCTTCTCAGATCGACGGTTCGTGCTGGCTGATGCGAACCTCCTGCGCCAGCCATCGGACTGCCAGGCCTACTGCCACTCGTGCCAAATACACTCTGGCACGTGCGCAGGACGCTGACCCGATGACCTTCAATGATGAAGCATGTCGGAGTATCGGCGTCCCGTCAGAGCCTCCCATGCTGCCCTAATGGCATCATGGCTGGCAGGATCCCACGTAAACTTTTTCTGCATTAAAATAAAGTTAGTTTCTGAATTTATTAAGTTTAAGAAATTTTATATCAGTGATAAATTGTATTTAATAAGTTTACCTGAAACTCAGAAAAATAAAACTCCCTCGTGGCTGGAGATACGTGGCGCTAATCGTAGCCACTGGGATCTGCACGCCTCTGAAATACGGCGCTGATGTGGCTGGATACATGATGCTGCTCAATAAATCTGTTAAAAAAATGCATGTTTATAAGTAATTGACTTAAAAACATAAACATATATTTTTAATTAGTATATACTTACAGCCCTTGAGCATCAAGTCAAAGTACGGTGCGGCCGATGGTGGAAGAACTCTCGGAGGTATGTGCCGATCGGCTGGATGGTAATACTACTGGAGAGATCGAAGGCTGTGCGACTGCTGGAGATCCGAACTATCCATCTCCGATGCTCATGTGATCTGATGCAGCAGGGCTACGTCCCTGCTCACTCCGTCTGTCGTCGGTAGATCTATCTTTGCCCGTCATACTGAAAATACTAAAGATTAATACAATTAAATTACGATTAATGATTGACTATGTAAAAATTTAACACTTATAAAAAAAAGTTAAATTTTAAAAAACCTCTATGTTTAATCGGTGTCATTTGTTTCGTGAAATGTTGGTTCAACATCCGATGCCGTATCGGACTGCGATTCAGTTTCATTATCATCGGAAGGAAACCGAACATTTGCATCCGCAATTTCTTGGACATCACCATTTGGATCTCTAAGTGATGTTTCAGGAGCCCTTGTGTCGTCCTCAATTGCATGCATTTCCATCTCATCCTCTTGAAATGCAAGGCACTCGGCTGATTGACTTGATGAACTCTCCTCTAATACGATTGTTGAACGTGGGACGATTTTAGAAACGGCCCACCAATCTCGCTTGTCGTTGCGCAAACTTGGATATCCGCAGTAAAAGACTTGCTGAGCTTGGGATGCAAGGATGAATGGGTCATATTTCTGCAATCTTCGTCGATGGTTCACTTCAACCAAATTGTAGTCGTTATGAACCCTTTTGCCCACAGGAACTATCGGATCGAACCAATCACAACGAAACAATACGGTTCATTTCATAGGCCAACCGGGATATTCAACTTCAACCACCTCTACTAACTTTCCATAATAATCCTGCATATTTGCTCCAACACTTTCTCTTTTAACACACACGCCCCAGTTTTGAGTGCCTCTTGAAGCTGCTAATCGTTCAATCTGAAATTTGTACCCATTTACAAAATAGCCAGTAGAGGTTGTTACGGTCTTCAATGGCCATTGCGATAGACATTTAATGAAAATATTGTCGGTTGTGGACCATGGACCGTTTACCTATAAATTAATAAGCTATTCACATCCAATTCAAAAAATTAAGCCATTATTGAAATTGATTGAGTGATACTACTCACAAATTCATAAAACCAGTAAGCAAACTCCGTTTCTAATTTCTGCCCAATTGCAACTTGACTGATGTCGGGATTCATCTGTCGTTGTCTATCACAAAACATCCTTATGGGATGAAAAGGATGAAAACTGATGTTAGCAATTAAATATTATGGTATATTGTAATTTAAATTAAAATTTCTAATTAAGCATTGAAGTATACACTTACTCAATATATGGATCGACTTCTCTAAGTTCATTAGGATGTAATAATGTGCTGCATTATACTCCATATCGCTAAGATTTCTTGACTTCTGCCCACCAAATAAACGGCGATACCTTTAAAAATTGATATTCTACCATCATTAGGTTCTCCTTCGTCCACACATACGTCATCGTTACGACCAAGATTTCGGCTCCTCGTGTGGACGTGACCCTCAAAGTAATGCGAGGCAAAAGCTGAAACTTCTTCGACCAAGTATGCATTGCATATAGAACCTTCAACCCTTGCCTTATTACGCACATTATTTTTTAACTTCTTAAGATACCTATATGTAAAGTTGAAACAAAAAATTAACCAATTTTCTTGCAATGAAATAATATTTGAAATGTCAACATATCTTAATGATGTATATATTTACCTCTCGAAAGGATACATCCAGCGATACTGCACGGGACCAGCTATGCTCGCTTCGTATGGCAAGTGAACCGGTAAATGCTCCATTGAGTCAAAAAAACTGGGAGGAAATATTCGCTCTAGCTTGCATAAAATAATTGGAATTTCCTCCTCAAGCCTTGCCATGGATGCAGAAGTAATGACTGCGGCAGATAACTCCTTGAAGAACAAGCTGAGCTCCGTAATTGCCTTCCAGACATGTTGCGGAAGCAACTCACGAAAAGCTATAGGTAATAACCGTTGCATGAAAACATGGCAGTCGTGACTCTTCATGCCGAACAACTTGAGCTTATGCATGTCCACACACCTACCGATATTTGAGGCATAACCATCTGGAAATTTTAACCCTCTAAGCCAGTTACATAAAACTTCTCGTGAATTTCTGTCAAGAGTGTAACAGGCTTTAGGATAGGTCCCGTCGGCACTCCTTCTCAAATCACCTCTTCTGCAGTACTGATTAAGTTCTTCTCTTGACTTTGCAGTATCTTTTGTTTTTCCCGGGATGTTTAGCACCGTGTTAAATATGTTATCAAAGAAATTTTTCTCGATATGCATAACATCCAAGTTGTGCCGGATGAGATTTGTGCTCCAATAAGGCAAATCCCAAAATATACTTCGCTTCTTCCAGTTATGTTCTTTACATATACGGCCATTTATTCTATCTGCATCTGGTTCCCATGCATACATCAACCCCAAATGCTCTATAGTATCAAATATATCCATGCCGGACCTTACCGGTTCGGCAAATTTTGTGACTGCTTTGTTCTTTCGGAAGGCGATCAAGTTACGCCTGTAAGGATGATTTGGGGGCAAGAACTTCCTATGGTTATCAAACCATGACTGCTTACCACTCTTCTGCAATGTAAATGCATCCGAATCATACATGCAATGAGGGCATGCCAGACGTCCAGCAGTGCTCCAACCAGACAACATTGCATATGCCGGAAAATCACTTATTGTCCACATCAAAGCAGCTCTCATGATGAAATTTGTTTCATAGAAATGTCGTAGGCTATGACTCCTGTTTCCCACAACATTTTCAATTCGGCCACCAACGGTTGCAGAAAGACATCAATCTTTTCCTTTGGATTTGATGGTCCTGGAACCAAAACGGTTAAAAACATTGCAGTATCTTTCATGCACTTCCACGGAGGAAGGTTATATACAGTCAGTATCACAGGCCAACATGAATACTGTTGCCCCGCTTGACCAAATGGTTGGAAGCCATCGGTACAAAGACCTAATCTCACATTCCTTATATCTTCAGCGAAATCAGGATGATTTTCATTGAAATGCTTCCAAGCCTTTGAATCTGATGGATGCCGCATTTCATCCTCTTTAGATTCATGTTCGGCATGCCATCTCATATCAGCAGCTGTTGCCTCAGATCTGTATAATCTCTGCAGGCGTGGGGTAAGAGGAAAGTAATGCATCCTCTTGTAAGGCACACTTTTCCTCCTACTTGTACTGGCTCCTCCTTCGCTGTTTTTGTACCTCGATTGCCCACAAATCTTACACCATCTCAGCTCTGAGTCTTCACCCCAAAATATCATACAATTGTTCAAGCAACAATCGATCTTATTAACTGGGAGCCCAAGCCCACGCAACAACTTCTTTGTTGCGTAAAAACTGTCTGCTGCAACATTGTCATTTGGCAAAATTTCTTTGATTAACCCAGCTACAGAATTGAACGCCTTTTCTGATAATCGATGTTCTGCCTTAATATTCAACATTCGAGCAGCTGTAGACAACTGGGAATGACCCTCACAACCAGGATACAATTCTTGATTTGCAGCACGCAACATATCGTAAAATTGCTGTGCATCTGGATTTGGTTCTTCCATAAATGTATTCTGATTGAATTCATTACCCGATGCATTCATCACCATTTGTTCATATGTGTTTAAATTCACAAATGGTTCATCTACGGGAATTGACTCTTGTTGGCCTATAACAGCTGCTGGAATATCCTCTGGTTCACCATGACAGTACCAAACATAGTAATCAGGAACAAACCCCTTCTTACACAAATGCACCTTAACAGTTTCACATCTCTGTAGGCTTTATTCTGACACCTGTGGAAGTTGCATGGGCACCTAATCCTAGGGCCATCCATCCAGTCAGGTTGGCTACATGCAAATGCGATAAATTCTTCCAATCCATTCAGAAAATCTGGATTAAGCAAGCCATCTTTTATCCTTGCATACATCCACGAGCGAGCCCCGCTCATTTTTGACCGACTTATACAAAGTCTGGTAAACCATTAAAAGAAACCACAAAATAAAACTATATTAGTATTACTAAATATATAACTAAATTATTTCTTTTACACAACTAAGGTTAATAACAACCATTTAAATCATTTATAACTAAACCAATTTTCTTTTAGGCAACTAAGGTCCCTACCATGCAAGGGCGAGCCACGGCTACGATCCTTGGCGTGCTAGCAAGGACCGAGGCACAGGTTCATGGCTAATGGTAGGGCTTGAGTTTCGGGTCGGGCCGCAAGGCGGTCCGTTTAATCATGAGACTTCACAAGCATTCAAGTGTCTTAAATTAATTCTACCTTCACTCCATGTCTATAAGGTAAGGCCCTATCCCATTCAAGAATATTTTTTGTGATATGTTATTCTGCTATTAATTATCATCGATCGGTTACATTGAAATTTCGGCAGCATTTCCCATATGTTCTCCTAAATGTGTGGTATATAAGCCACACTAGGAGAACGTATGAGCAAATACAAACCGAAATCTCACCCAACGATGATTAATAGCAGACTAACATATCGCAAAAAATATTCCCAACTGTCCACCAGGACAATTTGAGAATTTGCAAGACTAAGGCTTACAAATTCTCAAACGGGTCTAAAGGTTATAGTGCTGTGATTAATAGTATGGAAGTCCGAAGACAATCGAACTTATGCTTGTTATTCTTAACTTCTTGTCAATTATACATATATATAGTGTTCTATATATAGTCACTGACTTCTTAAGATTATTGTGTCGAATACAAATGTTTGTGAAGACTAAAATATAAATCATTGAAACTACTAATTTGTTGCTGAAATTAAATAATAATACAACAAGACTTTCTATTAGCATTACATAATTTAATGCATCATTCAGTTTGCAGCAGAATATAAATAATCAAGACATAACAATTGTAAATAACTACAAATGCACAAATATTATTGCATAAACATTCTGCTTAAATTAATTATTGCATAAACATTTTGCAAATTAAATAATAATACAACAAGACTTTCTATCTAGCATTACAAATATTATTGCATAATCAAGACATAACAATCAGTCTATCCAAAGAGCTCCGACTAATGACATAAATTAATTAATTTATAACTAATCTAATAAAAAATTAGATTAGTGGTCACATTTTTTTTAATATTTGTCATCCCTACATTTTTAGTTAATTTTTTTTCATGTGTTAAATTTTTTTTTTTGAAGGGGCCGGAGGGTCGGGAAAACCCCCCTAACTGTTACTTGCCCCATCCATGTTTTTTTTTTTTAATTGAAGGGGGGGGTGGGGGAAAAGCCCCCTAGCTGTTACCTTTTTTTTTTTTTTTTTTGTCTGGCCACCGTGGCCGGAGAAGACAAACGGGGGGGGGGGGGCCCCCCCTAACTTTTTTTTTTTTTTTGGGTGGCCTGGCCACTGCCGGCCACGGCAGCGGCCGTGGCCGGAGAAGACGGCCCCACTTGTCCGGCCGCGGCCACGGCCGTGGCCGGAGAAGAAAAAGGGGGGGGGGACCCCCCCCCCCCTGTTAAAAATTTTTTTTTTTTTGACAGTGGCCTGGCCACCGTGGCCAGGCCACTGCCGGCCACGGCAGCGGCCGTGGCCAAGCCGCGGCCACGGCCGTGGGAGAAACAAAGGGGGGGTTTCCCCCCCCCCCTGTTACCAAATTTTTTTTTTTTTGACAGTGGCCTGGCCACCGTGGCCAGGCCACTGCCGGCCACGGCAGCGGCCGTGGCCGGAGAAGACGGCCACGGCAGCGGCCGTGGCCGCCTTGTCCGGCCGCGGCCACGGCCGGAGAAACAAAGGGGGGGGGTTTCCCCCCCCCCCTGTTAAAATTTTTTTTTTTTTTGACAGTGGCCTGGCCACCGTGGCCAGGCCACTGCCGGCCACGGCAGCGGCCGTGGCCGAGAAGACAAAATGGGGGGGGGGGGTTCCCACCCCCCCTGTTACCGGCCACGGTCTTGGCCATGGCCGGAGGAAAATTATTACAAAAAAAAAATTTTAAGAGGGTGGGGGGGCTTACCTCGGTCGAGAGGAGACGCCGGAGTTGGAGGAGACGCCGGGGAGCCGGAGAACCAGAGGGGGGGAGCCGGAGCAGCGACGGTGGCAGCCGGATTTTTTTTGGGGAGGGCGGCGGCTAGGTCAAGACGGGAAGAAGAAGAGAAGGCCGGCCGAATGTATATATGAGTAATTAGCGACGCAATTAATTGCGTCGCTAATCGGTCGCAATTTTTTTTTAAATTTATTATGTATTAGCGACGCAACAATGCGTCGCTAATCCATCGTTAATTTGGTTTATTATATTTTTATGAAAAAGGTTAGCGACGCAATTAATTGCGTCGCTAATGCGTCGCTAACTTGGCGCCAATATCCGGCGGAAAAATTATTTTTATTTTCTAGAAATTGCATCGCTAAGGCGTCGCAATATTTTTTTAATATTTTTAAATGATTAAAATAATAATTTATGACAATAATTGCGCATACAGTGCGTCGCATATATTTATCCAAAAAACATTGCGATGCAACAAATGCGTCATATAATTTTTTTTAAATATTTATAAATGATAAAAATTATAATTTATGATAATAATTGCGATGCACAAATTGCGTCGCAATATTTTTTTACTTTTCGTTACATCTATTTATAGAAAAACATTGCGACGCAACTAATGCGTCGCAATATTATATTTCTTTTATTTATTATACTGATAAAAATTATATTTACTAAAAATAATTGCGACGCATACATTGCGTCGCAATATTTATTTATTTTTTTTCTAAAATGCATCGCTACGGCGTCGCAATAATTTTTTAATATTTATAATTTATGATAATAATTGCGATGCACAAATTGCGTCGCAATATTTTTTTAAAACTTTTTTATTACATATATTTATAAAAAAATTGCGACGCAACTATGCGTCGCAATATTATATTTTTTTTATTTATTAATACTGATAAAAATTATATTTACTAAAATAATTGCGACGCATACATTGCGTCGCAATATTTGTTTATTTTTTTCTTCGAAAATGCATCGCTACGGCGTCGCAATAATTTTTTAATATTTATAAATGATAATATTTATAATTTATGATAATAATTGCGATGCACAAATTGCGTCGCAATATTTTTTTTATACTTTTTCATTATATATATTTATAGAAAAAATATTGCGACGCAACTTATGCGTCGCAATATTATATTTCTTTTATTTATTAATACTGATAAAAATTATATTTACTAAAAATAATTGCGATGCATACATTGCGTCGCAATATTTGTTTATTTTTTCTTCGAAAATGCATCGCTACGGCATCGCAATAATTTTTTAATATTTATAAATAATAATATTTATAATTTATGATAATAATTGCGACGCATAAATTGCGTCGCAATATTTTTTTTATACTTTTTCATTACATATATTTATAGAAAAAATATTGCGACGCAACTATGCGTCGCAATATTATTTCTTTTATTTATTATTACTGATAAAAATTATATTTACTAAAAATAATTGCGATGCATATTGCGTCGCAATATTTGTTTATTTTTTTCTTCAAAATGCATCGCTACGGCGTCGCAATATTTGTTTAATAATTTTTTTAAACTTTTTCATTACTTTTTTTTAATAATTATAAACGATCCGACGGTTGCGATCGATCCAAGCCATGATCGATCCCGGTCGGCGATGATCCGACGGTTGCGATCGATCGAAGCCATGATCGATCCCGGTCGGTGATGATCCGACAATTACGATCGATCCAAGCCATGATCGATCTCGATCGGCGACGATCCGACGGTTGCGATCCATCCAAGCCATGATCGATCGGTCGGCGTCGACCTATCTCGACCGTTGCGATCGATCGGATCGGCGACGATCCGACGGTTGCGATCGATCGAAGCCATGATCGATCCGGTCGGCGATGATCGATGGTTGCGATCGATCCAAGCCATGATCGATCCTGATCGGCGATGACCAATCTCGGACCGTCGCGATCGATCGATCGGTGACGATCAAGGGTTGCGATCGATCGAAGCCATGATCGATCCCGATCGACGACTACCGATCTCGGACTGTCGCGATCGATCGGATCGGTGACGATCCGACGGTTGCGATCGATCGAAGCCATGATCGATCTCGATCGGCGATGATCCGATGGTTGTGATCGATCTAAGCCATGATCGATCCTGGTCGGCGACGATCCGATGGTTGCGATCGATCCAAGCCATGATCAATCCCGGTCAGCGACGACCTATCTCGTACCGTCGCGATCGATCAGATCGGCGACGATCCGATGGTTGCGATCGATCCAAGCCATGATCGATCCCGATCGGCGATGATCCGACGGTTGCGATCGATCCAAGCCATGATCGATCCTGGTCGGCGAAGATCCGACGGTTGCGATCGATCCAAGCCATGATCGATCCCGGTCGGCGACGATCCGATGGTTGCGATCAATCCAAGCCATGATCGATCCCGTTCGGCGACGACCTCTCTCGGACCGTGGCGATCGATCGGATCGGTGACGATCCGACGGTTGCGATCGATCGAAGCCATGATCGATCCCGGTCGGCGATGATCCGACGGTTGCGATCGATCCAAGCCATGATCGATCCCGGTCGGCGATGATCCAACGGTTGCGATCGATCCAAGCCATGATCGATCCCGGTCGGCGTCGGCCTATCTCGGACCGTCGCGATCGATCGGATCGGCGACGATCCGATGGTTGCGATCGATCGAAGCCATGATCGATCCCAGTCGGCGATGATCCGACGGTTGCGATCGATCGAAGCCATGATCGATCCCGGTCGGCGATGATCCGATGGTTGCGATCGATCCAAGCCATGATCGATCCCGGTCAGCGACGATCCGACGGTTGCGATCGATCCAAGCCATGATCGATCCCGGTCGGCGAAGATCCGACGGTTGCGATCGATCCAAGCCATGATTTATCCCGGTCGGCGACGATCCGACGGTTGCGATCGATCCAAGCCATGATCGATCCCGGTCGTCGATGACCTCTCTTGGACCGTGGCGATCGATCGGATCGGCGATGATCCGACGGTTGCGATCAATCGAAGCCATGATCGATCCCGGTCGGCGATGATCCGACATTTGCGATCGATCCAAGCCATGATCGATCCCGGTCGGCGACGATCCGACGGTTGCGATCTATCCAAGCCATGATCGATCCCAGTCGCATCGACCTATCTCGGACCTTCACGATCGATCGGATCGGCGACAATCCAACGGTTGCGATCGATCGAAGCCATGATCGATCCCGGTCGGCGATGATCCGACGGTTGCGATCGATCCAAGCCATGATCGATCCTAATCGGCGATGATCGATCTCGGACCGTCGCGATCGATCGGATCGGTGACGATCAAGGGTTGCGATCGATCGAAGCCATGATCGATCCCGGTCGACGACTACCGATCTCAGACTGTCGCGATCGATCGGATCGGTGACGATCCGTCGGTTGCGATCAATCGAAGCCATGATCGATCTCGATCGGCGATGATCTGACGGTTGCGATCGATCCAAGCCATGATCGATCCTGGTCGGCGACGATCCGATGGTTGCGATCGATCCAAGCCATGATCGATCTCGGTCGGGGACGACCTATCTTGCACCGTCACGATCGATCGGATCGGCGATGATCCGACGGTTGCGATCGATCCAAGCCATGATCGATCCCGGTCGGCGACGATCCGACGGTTGCAATCGATCCAAGCCATGATCGATCCCGGTCGGCGAAGATCCGATGGTTGCGATCGATCCAAGCCATGATCGATCCCGTTCGGCGACGACCTCTCTCAGACCGTGGCGATCGATCGGATCGGCAACGATCCGATGGTTGCGATCGATCGAAGCCATGATCGATCCCGGTCGGCGATGATCCGACGGTTGTGATCGATCCAAGCCATGATCGATCCCGGTCGGCGACGATCCGACGGTTGCGATCGATCCAAGCCATGATCGATCCCGGTCGGCGTCGACCTATCTCGGACCGTCGCGATCGATCGGATCGGCGACGATCGACGGTTGCGATCGATCGAAGCCATGATCGATCCCGGTCGGCGATGATCCGACGGTTGCGATCGATCGAAGCCATGATCGATCCCGGTCGGTGATGATCCGACGGTTGCGATCGATCCAAGCCATGATCGATCCCGATCGGCGACGATCCGACGGTTGCGATCGATCCAAGCCATGATCGATCCCAGTCGGCGAAGATCCGACGGTTGCGATCGATCCAAAACATGATCGATCCCGGTCGGCGACGATCCGATGGTTGCGATCGATCCAAGCCATGATCGATCCCGGTCGGCGATGACCTCTCTCGGACCGTGGCGATCAATCGGATCGGCAACAATCCGACGGTTGCGATCGATCGAAGCCATGATCGATCCCGGTCGGCGATGATCCGACATTTGCGATCGATCCAAGCCATTATCGATCCCGGTCGGCGACGATCTGACGGTTGCGATCCATCCAAGCCATGATCGATCCCGATCGGCGTCGACCTATCTCGGACCGTCGCGATCGATCGGATCGGCGACGATCCGACGGTTGCGATCGATCGAAGCCATGATCGATCCCAGTCGGCGATGATCGACGGTTGCGATCGATCCAAGCCATGATCGATCCTGATCGGCGACGACGATCTCGAACCGTTGCGATCGATCGGATCGGTGACGATCAAGGGTTGCGATCGATCGAAGCCATGATCGATCCCAGTCGATGACTACCGATCTCGGACTGTCGCGATCGATCGGATCAGTGACGATCCGATGGTTGCGATCGATCGAAGCCATGATCGATCTCGATCGGCGATGATCCGACGGTTGCGATCGATCCAAGCCATGATCGATCCTGATCGGCGACGATCCGATGGTTGCGATCGATCCAAGCCATGATCGATCCTGGTCGGCAACGACCTATCTCATACCGTCGTGATCGATCAGATTGGCGACGATCCGACGGTTGCGATCGATCCAAGCCATGATCGATCCCGGTCGGCGATGATCCGACGGTTGATCGATCCAAGCCATGATTGATCCCGGTCGGCGATGATCCGACGGTTGCGATCGATCCAAGCCATGATCGATCCCGATCGGCGAAGATCCGACGGTTGCGATCGATCCAAGCCATGATCGATCCCGGTCGGCGACGATCCGACGGTTGCGATCGATCCAAGCCATGATCGATCCCGTTCGGCGACGACCTCTCTCGGACCATGGCGATCGATCGGATCGGCGACGATTCGACGGTTGCGATCGATCGAAGCCATGATCGATCCCGGTCGGTGATGATCCGACGTTGCGATTGATCCATGCCATGATCGATCCCGGTCGGCGATGGTCCGACGGTTGCGATCGATCCAAGCCATGATCGATCCCGGTCGGCGTCGACCTATCTCGGACCGTCGCGATCGATCGGATCAGCGACGATCCGACGGTTGCGATCGATCGAAGCCATGATCGATCCCGATCGGCGATGATCCGACGGTTGCGATCGATCGAAGCCATGATCGATCCCGATCGCGATGATCCGACGGTTGCGATCGATCCAAGCCATGATCGATCCCGGTCGGCGACGATCCGACGGTTGCGATCGATCCAAGCCATGATCGATCCCGGTCGGCGATCCGACGGTTGCGATCGATCCAAGCCATGATCGATCCCGATCGGCGATGATCCAATGGTTGCGATCGATCCAAGCCATGATCGATCCCGGTCGGCGACGACCCTCTCGGACCGTGGCAATCTTTCGGATCGGCAACGATCCGACGGTTAAGATCGATCGAAGCCATGATCGATCCCGGTCGGCGATGATCCGACATTTGCGATCGATCCAAGCCATGATCGATCCTGGTCGGCGACGATCCGACGGTTGCGATCCATCCAAGCCATGATCGATCCCGATCGGCGTCGACCTATCTCGAACCGTCGCGATCGATCGGATCGGCGACGATCCAACGGTTGCGATCGATCGAAGCCATGATCGATCCCAGTCGGCGATGATCCGACGGTTGCGATCGATCCAAGCCATGATCGATCCTGATCGGCGACGACCGATCTCGGACCGTCGCGATCGATCGGATCGGTGACGATCAAGGGTTGCGATCGATCGAAGCCATGATCGATCCCAGTCGACGACTACCGATCTCGGACTGTCGCGATCGATCGGATCGGTGACGATCCGATGGTTGCGATCGATCGAAGCCATGATCGATCTCGATCGGCGATGATCCTACGGTTGCGATCGATCCAAGCCATGATCGATCCTGATCGGCGACGATCCGATGGTTGCGATCGATCCAAGCCATGATCGATCCCGATCGGCGACGACTATCTCGTACCGTCGATCGATCGGATTGGTGACGATCCGACGGTTGTGATCGATCCAAGCCATGATCGATCCCGGTCGGCGACGATCCGACGGTTGTGATCGATCCAAGCCATGATCGATCCCGGTCGGCGACGATCCGACGGTTGCGATCGATCCAAGCAATGATTGATCCCGTTCGGCGACGACCTCTCTCGGACCATGGCGATCGATCGGATCGGCGACGATCCGACGGTTGCGATCGATCGAAGCCATGATCGATCCCGGTCGGTGATGATCCAACGGTTGCGATTGATCCATGCCATGATCGATCCCGGTCGGCGACGGTCCGACGGTTGCGATCGATCCAAGCCATGATCGATCCCGGTCGGCGTCGACCTATCTCGGACCGTCGCGATCGATCGGATCGGCGACGATCCGACGGTTGCGATCGATCGAAGCCATGATCGATCCCGGTCGGCGATGATCCGATGGTTGCGATCGATCAAAGCCATGATCGATCCCGGTCGGCGATGATCCGATGGTTGCGATCGATCCAAGCCATGATCGATCCCGATCGGTGACGATCCGACGGTTGCGATCGATCCAAGCCATGATCGATCCCGGTCGGCGTCGACCTATCTCGGACCATCGCGATCGATCGGATCGGCGATGATCCGATGGTTGCGATCGATCGAAGCCATGATCGATCCCTGTCGGCGATGATCCGACGGTTGCGATCGATCCAAGCCATGATCGATCCTGATCGACGACGACCGATCTCGGTCCGTCACGATCGATCGGATCGGTGACGATCAAGGGTTGCGATCGATCGAAGCCATGATCGATCCCGGTCGATGACTACCGATCTCAGACTGTCGCGATCGATCGGATCGGTGACGATCCGATGGTTGCGATTGATCGAAGCCATGATCAATCTCGATCGGCGATGATCAGACGGTTGCCATCGATCCAAGCCATGATCGATCCCGGTCGGCGACGATCGAGCGATCTCGGACCGTCGCGATCGATCCGATCGGCGACGACCCGACGGTTGCGATCGATCGAAGCCATGATCGATCACGGTCGACGACGAGCGATCTCGGACATTATTAATTTTTAATAATATTTTCTAATTTATTACGTCGCTAATGCCTCGCTAATTTGGCATTATGAATTTCTTTTAAAATATTGCAACGCATTAATTTGCATCGTTAAATAAAAAAAATTTATTACTTTACTATTTTATTGCATCGCTATTACGTCGCTAATAAACATATTTATTTTTAACAAAATATTACGATGCACTGGATTGCGTCGCAATATTTTTATTTCATAATACTATTTTCTTAAAATAAATTTTATTTAAATTAATTGCGATGCAATTATTGCGTCGCTAAATTTAAAAATAATTTTTATATTTTTTTGGTTTATTGCGTTGCTAATGCGTCGCTATTTAAAATAATTAAGTTTTTTAAAAACATTGCGACACACTATTTTGTGTCACAATTTTTTTTATCATATTAACATTTATAAAAATTAATTTTATTTAAAATAATTGCGACGCAATTAGTGCGTCGCTAAATTAAAATTAATTTTTACAATTTTCTGGTCTATTGCATCGCTAATGCGTCGCTATTTAAAATTATTATATTTTTCAAATATATTGCGACGCACTGAGTTGAGTCGCAATATTTTTATTTCATAATTATATTTTATAAAAATAAATTTTTTTATTAATATTTGCGACGCAATTTTTGCATCGCTATATTAAATATTTTTTTTTATTTTATGTTTATTGCGTCGCTAATGCGTCGCTATTTAACATAATTAATTTTTTAAAAAAACATTGCGACGCAATTAGCTGCGTCGCAATATTTTATTCCTTTAATAATATTTAAAAAAAACACATTTTATAAATATTATGATGCATTTTTGCGTCGCTAAATTTAAAAATTATTTTTTTAATTTTATGGTTTTTTGAGTCGCTAATGCGTCGCTATTTGCGTCGCAATGTTTTTTTGACGCGGAGGCGTCGCAATGTAGTCGCAATTTTAGCGACGCATCTTTGCGTCGCTAAAATTGTATCGCTATTTCATTATTTTCTTGTAGTGCATCCTGATCAACCTTAATTGATTTAATCAATTAAGAGCTTTCCCATACAATGGCCAGATCAGCTGATCAATGGGGTCCTATTTAGCATATCCTTCGATCCCATTGAATGGGTTTTCCCAGGCAGCGAACGAAGCAATTAAAAACCATGATCAAACCTTTCTAGACACCAATGTAGTTAAGCCCAATTGATTAGATCAATTATGGGATCAAAGGATCAAACAATGACATTGTTAAGTCTAAGTTTCCTAAATCTTTATCATCTATTAAATTTTATGATAACTATAGATAGTGATCTAGCTAGGGTGTTATGATAAGAGTTCTTAATTCAAATTTTAAATTTTCTTATCATTTAATTACATATTATAACATGTCGGTTTCACATCCCATGTAAATCCTAATGTCTCTAACAAACCCTAAAGTTTTTAATGTTCATTATTATAATAATATCAGATCTTAATCATATTAATCATCACGCTAAAATTAAATCTTAAACATGATTTCTAGAATTTCAGCATATAGTATCTATCATGCATAAATAATAATTACTATTTTAACATGACACATATATGATTAATTATTATTTATTATCATATAATAAACCTTTTCCTCTATATTTCAAGTACTCTATTTGAACATGATAATGAATATGCATAAATCTAAATAATATTGTTTATCATCAAATAATAAACATTTTATTATATTTTAGATTTATTATCAACATATGAAAATTCATCATGATTTTAAGCATAATAAATAATCATATTATCAATCATATTGACTCAAGTATCCTATCAGGTTAATGAATCTGTAGCCTAAGGGGGCTCTGATACCACTGATGGAAATTATGTATACAAGATATGAATCAAATTCATATAAACATTACGAAGATATAATATAAAATTCCTAGATGCCCAGGATCCTTAGGAACAAATTCATTATATCTCAAATAAAATCTAATTTTGTTCATACCTGAGTCCTTTATCGATGTAGATGAGGATGAAGCCGGTTAATCCTTGCCACTAGCCGTCCATGTGTTCGGCCTCTAATGGTGATCCACGCAGAGAAGAAAGGATGAAGACCTTCAAGGTATGAAGATGACACCACGGGAGAGAGAGGGGTGCTAATGCCTCTTGAATCCCCTTACAAAAGATATCTTTGAAGAAAAGTCTAATCTTTTCTTCTCATTCTCTTCTTTCTTGGATAAGAAGGAACTATATTTATAGGTTGAAAATGAGACGTTCCTAAGAGGAAGAGACCTCTCTTCATGATAAGAAACTCCCATCATTATGGTAAGAAACTCTCATCTTCATGGTAAGAAACTCCTTCCATCTTTATGGTAAGAAACTCTCATCTTCATGGTAAGAAACTCCTCCCATCTTCATGGTAAGAAACTCTCATCTTCATGGTAAGATTAATCCAAGTGTCACAATCTCAGCCTTTGAAATTAGGAGTTAGTTCTCCCATAACTACATGCCCTAATTTATACATGTTCATCATCGAACCATAGAGATTCATCATGCCTCATCCCATGGGCATGATTCCATCTTCACATGGCTAAGATTGGACATTCATACCTGAATAATCAGAATCCATCACATGGATCAAGTCACATATCGGTATCCAATTATTTATTCATCATATGTACAAATAATTTCTCCTTAACATTCCTTCTATTATAATGGATCATATCCATTATAATTATATCTTCTTTAAATTGGGTCTCACCCAATTATTTAATTGATCATCTTATCTGAATTAAATCTAATTTAATTCTTATTTTAATTCATCCAATATTCTCCTTAATGCATGTGACCCATTAGGCCCTTTAACATGTTGGTAATAATCATGTCCTAATCATAGACCCTAGGAATGATTGGACAACTCTTTGTCTAATTCAACAACATGATTATAAATCATGAGAGGCCTCTAGCAAAGCATCATGACCACCCAACTACTAAAAGTTTTGTTGACGTGACCATCAACACCTGTCCATGAACGGTTACCGTATGATCAAATCCTTTCGTCACATATCCCAGATCAATCAGTGGTATGGAATGTGTCAACCCTGTAATTGATCTTTGTTTACTTAATCTCATGAAAAATTGACTCATATGAATTAGAACTTTGAAACCATTTCGAATTCCAACTCAACCTTGCAAGGATTTAATAATCAATTTAATCCATCAAGTGGCCGTGGGATATAACACTTTCTATCAAGGGAGACGAATCATGTCTTGATCAAACATCATCTTCATGTGCTTCATGTCATACCCAACCGACACCATATTTGCCACCCATGGCTAGAGCGACGTTTGGATGCCGTCAAAGCATGACATTCCACACATGAGATGCAATAAAGATCTCAAGTCAAAGGATCACTCACACCACCATCATTAGAGATCAACCATCGACACTATATAGAATATCCATATGGAATCTCTGTACGGGTCATCCAATGCATCGTTACAATAACGAGCATCCACACACCTATCCAAGTATCTTCATACTTCAGCTTGTGAAATCAGCTGCTCACCCCAAGGGTGAGGATATGCAATGTGTGCTAGTCTCACGGTGTTCGATGGAAGTTTAAAGAATCGAACCATAACGTGCAATTTGAATCTCATAATTTATAATATCTATTACAAATTCCATATGCACAGTTCACATTCTTTTGGACTTTATCTCACGGACAAATATATCAAATAAAAGATATCTGGATAGATAAAGAAACCATTTTATTTGATTTGTATTCATAGAATGTATACAGCATTCAATCCAATTGGATCTAGGGCATATACTAACAGTTACAAGCATTGAAAGGGCTAGAAATGAATACTCAACTTCTTCACTCACACACATAATCCATTACAAAACTAGAAATCAAATAGGTCAACTAGCCATAACATTCAATGAAAGAGAATGGGGTAAGCTACCGAGTCAGCCCGAAGCTAACCCTAGGAACCTAAACATCTAAGGATCCAAACAAAGAGCCCGTATTAACCAACTAAGTGTCATTCATACATTAAGATCTGAGAAATAAATAGATAATCAGGTGGATACATATGAAGAAGAAGAATTAGAAGTTCCACCACTTGAACAACTTATTGAGCTGGGTCAGCCTGAAACACCTGAGGCATCAGAGTCTGATGTAATGCCCAACCCATCAGTTGAGCCCATGTCAGAAGAAGATAAACAAAAAATTAGGATTGTAGCACCATTCCCAAATAGACTTAAGTCCAATCAAAATTCAGCCCAATTTGATAAGATTTTGATGGTCTTTAAGCAAGTTAAAGTGAACATCCCCTTACTGGACATGATCCAACAAGTCCCAGCCTATGCCAAATTTCTTAAGGATCTATGTACCAAAAAGAAGACCACAAATGTGCCCAAGAAAGCCTTTCTGGCAGCCAGTGTGAGCTCTTATCTATCAAACCACATGCCAGTAAAATATAAAGATTCAGGGTCACCCACTATTTTATGCATTATGGGGAACACCCTCATAAATAGGGCTTTATTAGACTTAGGGGCAAGTGTTAATATATTGCCATATTCTGTATATAAGCAACTAGGGTTAGGAGAACTAAAACCTACGAAAATGATCCTACAACTAGCTGATCACTCTTTGAAAGTACCCAAGAGAATAGTAGAGGATGTATTGATCAAAGTTGGTAACTTTATCTATCCATTGGACTTTATGATTTTAGAAACTGAATCGGTGATAAACCCAAAAAGCCACATCCCAATGATTTTAGGTAGACTATTTTTGGCCACAGCTAATGCCCTAATTAATTATCAAAATGGATTAATAAAACTCTCCTTTGGGAATATATTAATTGATCTTAATATTTTTAATCTTACCAATACACATCAAACGAGCGACTCAAATTATGTTCAGGATACTGTTTATGATCCAATTGACCTTAGTGATGAAAAGCTTGACCTAGAAACCTGCATAAACCAAGATGGAGAGCAAATTAATGAGGTTGCTATAATTGATAAAAAATCAAGATGGAAACTTCCAACTGAATCACTAAAGAAAGTACCCGAACCATTACCCAAACCATCAATAAAGGAAGCACCCAAATTAGAACTGAAACCACTTCCCAAGCATCTCAACTATAAATATCTAGGTCCATCAGAAACCCTGCCTGTGATTATTTCAACCGATCTAGACTCCTCACAAGAAGAAAAACTATTGAATGAGAATAAAAAAGTGTTAGGATGGACCATGGCTAACATAAAAGGGATTATCCCCTCAATCGTTCAACATAGGATTCACTTAAGGGAGAAAACTAAGCCTATAAGAGGCCTCCAAAGAAAACTTAAACCAACCATAAAGGAAGTAGTAAGGAAAGAGATCATCGAACTCTTGATAATGGTAATCAAAGTGAGCCATGACGTCTAACTGAAGACGTTAAACTTAGCGCTTTTTGGGAGGCAACCCAAAATTTTTATGTTCTAACCTTTATTTCATTATTCTTATTTTTAAGAATAAGAGACTACTCCACACGGTCACTCCTAACATTACACAAGGCATATCTCGTTCGTGTGGTGTTTCTCCTTGTTTTATTCTTTCTTACTTCATTGAGGACAATGAGAATTAAGTTGAGGGATAAGAGAAACCTTTTTGAAAAATATTTTGAAAACACCTTGGCATTTTTTAAAAATTTCAAAATTTTTGTGCTATGAAAGAAATTCTTGAGCAAAATTAACTAGAAAAAGGTAATAGAGTTAGAAAGTATTGGCTAATTACTGTAAGAGCCAAGGAGTAGACAAGCTGGTCAGACTTTTAGTAACCTACTTAGGTCATCTAAAGGCTATTAGCACTTTCATTGCGCATGCACACTAATGAGGTAAATTAGGTATTAGTTGTAAGGTAAATTAGAGATTCAATTATAACTAAAAATTGGTAATTAATATACACCCCAATGAGAGAAACTTGAATTTAAGAAAAGAGCTACCTGCCTGATAAAAAATAATATATATATATATATAAAGTCTAAACATTGGTTTTCCATCAAGTAACTGGGCACCTTCGCCTAAGTAAGCATTATTGTTCGCGTCAAAAAATGGGCAATATAAAGATATCGCTAAAAAAATAATAAAAATAAAAATAAATAAATAAAAATATATATTAGGCAGTGTGAAAGCTACCTTAGGTCATATGCTTAATTTGAAGGTATATAAAAGTTGCTCAAAGTAAGTGATAAGCGAAGATACCATTGTTTCTTACAAGCTAGTACCGAAATGCTAAGTTAGCCATCATAAACATAAGTGCTCTAGATCTATAGATGAACTTTAAGAAAGTTTCTGATAGTTCTGATAGAAAATTTTATTTTAGAAACTCAATACTTAGTTAGTGATACTGGCTATCTTCTTTCAACCTTAAGCCTAGATTTAATTTTGCAAAAGAGAATTTTAGAGACGCATGGTTTTATTTTAATTACATTGGTAAGGGACTAGCAATGATTAAGTTGGGGGGGTGTGATAAGTCTATTTATTATCCCAATTTAACTATTAAAATAAATATTAATTACTTTTAATTTATTAAGAATTGATACTTGCAGAAAATGAGCCTATATATGGAAAGAGCTCGATTTTTGGAGTCCAATGATGCAGACGGCACTCAAATCAGGACTCGGTTTGCCAAAAAGGAAGAAAGAGATGATTTCGTATGATTCTCGATGCAAAATAAGGCAGGTGATGTTGAACAGATGGCTGAAATTTTTTTGTAATATCTAAATAATCTTGAGCGCCCGATGAACTCCAACTTTGACTAGGAGAAAACCCTAGATGAGTCTATAAAAGGAGAATTTTAAGCAGTATTTAGGGGAGGAGTTTCTACAAAGCTCTTTTTATTCTTCTTTTATTTAGATTATTGTATTTAGGCCTGGGAGAGAAAAAATTATGGAGGGGATGCTGGCAGCAGCAATGCGTGGCTAGATTCTTTTAACTTGGAATGATGATGAAGCCTGTAATCAGGTTTTATCTTTCTTTTTATTCTTAATTTCTATGCAATAAGTTATGCTCTTCTTTATTATATCTTTTGAGTTATTTTACTGATCGAGGTTTTGATCTGGTATACACGGCCTCTACCCTCTATCGACGTACCGTGATCTCAAGATACGATACGTGCCTAAGAGAGACAGATCGCAGTATGATAGATTAAATCCTTAATCTTGCAATTATTAGATAGTTTATACTCTAAGAGGACGTGTCGTGATCTCCTGATATGTCTGTGCCTGACAGGAGATAAATTATTCTAATTTTAAATTTGCAAAAATTATTACTATTGCAACATTAAAAAAAGAAGATAAAACCTATTTGCATGGTGGATTTGGATTCCTGGTTGCTTCTTCTGTTATTGAATTTCGTTAATTAATTAATAACCGCTATTCTTAATATAATCCTCTATAGATAAATTTTTTTTTCTTTTACGTAAAATAATTGCCTTTGATCCCCGAGGATATGATCTCGATTCACCACTAGCTATAGTAGTGAGTAGGTTTTATTTTTGATCGCCAACGACAACGATCAATTAGGTTGGAGAATTTAGGGTCTGATCAACATGCTCTATTTTAAAACTCATCTGTTTATGATCTGCAAGGCTCAGTGAATGCAAAAGGAATTTCAATTGAGCAAGGGAGTCTAAGCAACATTTACCAGGACAACGAAAGAAGTTTTGAATAATCTAGAAATGGAAGCAGGTGTTTTTTTGTTTACTGAATTATATTGTTGTATTGATACTACAATATGGCAATCGAGAGCCCACGTTTTCCTAATAATTTTTTGGTTCGAAAAGATATCTTGTGCTTGATATTATTGTATTGATACTACAATATGGCAATCAAGAGTCCATGTTTTCCCAATAATTTTTTGGTTCGAAAAGACATCTTGTGCTTGATATTTTTGGATTGCATACGGACCTCCTTTGTCATAATGAATTTGTCCTAAGCCACATGTTCTGCATAATTAAGAGAAGGGATGGGAAGATGGTGAAGGCCTTGGCATACTCAGGCTGGGGAATAATGAAAACACTAATGGTTTTGCTTTTTGAAAGATTCTTATATCTTACATTTTAAGGAAAACAACGCTATTAAAAATTTTCTTCTTATGGTATTTGTAAGTTTCTATACTACTTGCTAGTGAACTTCAAAAATTGAAGCTTATTGTATGTTTTATTCTTTTGTGCATTTATTTACCCTATAAAAGCCATGAAGTTAGGATATTCAAACTCCTTTTTTTTTTTTGCTTTCTTGAAATCTAGTTTTTAGTAGGTTATTCCTTCCATCAATAAATATGGGTAAAGATAGTGAAGACAAACCAAGATCAGACTTATTTTATGCCTTCCAAAGAGGCATTAACTAATATTTATAGGTGTACTATTTTCAATTTAAGAAGTACAAGCAATAAAAACTGCCCAGATACCCCTTCTAGCATATCTACCTATGAGATTTTGGTTTTAGTTGGTAAGGCTTATTTATTATGGTTATGATCACTCAAGCTATGTCCTTTTGGTGATTTCAAAGGTTTAAAGCTACATGCAATCTTTTGTGTATTTACAATTTATTGCCAACTAGAGAGAAAGTTGATCTTGCAGGGAAACTCTCATATTTTGTCAATCATATATACAAATTCCACCGTAAATGAAAGGATTTTAAAAGCATATAACTTTTATGAAACATTCTTTGTCAAAATTTGTTTTGCCTTTTGTAGAACATGACAACATTCAACTTTAAATGGGTTGTGAACCTCGGGTTACAATGATAAATAAAATAAAGGAATTAAGGATAATTGTGACCACTTCGATGGGATCACTTTTCTAGATAACTACTTCGAGGGAGTTAGATCTTCTTATAACCGTTTTGAGGGGGCGAGTCTCCAAATCGAAGAAACTAGAATAATATTATTTTATTATATAAAAGCCAAAAGGGCTATTACACATTTATAAGGTTAAAGCCCTAATTATTCAAGGAAGGTCTAATACAATTATGTAATGAAAAATCCCACTTCTGCTGCCCATTCCCCATATACAGACCTAGAAAGTTTATAGAATGGAGAGGGGAAAGGAAGAACAGGGCTTATTCCCACTCCTTATTGTGTGTGTAAAAAAATACCTTCATTGGGATGTGCATAGCCATTTTATTCTCTTTCTTCATGCAGTAAATGATAATTATTTAAAAAAGAAGAGGAATTCACATATCAGTCTATATAGTGTCTAGTAATTGCTGTTTCAACAGGTACCTTAGAATTTAGTTTTTGGGTAAATGAGCTTCACTTGAGAAATGAATCAGTCCATATAAAGTCCACTAATTGCAATAATGCTTTTGCATTGATATGCTAGGTAAGGTTTCAAATCTTGTGAGATAGAAGTGTCTTGATTTTTATAGGATATGAGATGCTCTATGTCGCTTCAATCCCCAATCTGTTCAGGTGTCCCAGTATTTGCTTGGGGTGCATTTTTTCTAAAAAAAATTATTTGTGAAATCTTTAGTGTTTTATCTAATTTTTAAATATATTTAAACTTCAAAAGTTATATCTTTATGATAATTTAGATCTATTTAAAATTAATATTATAATGTATTATGATTGAGACAAGGTGAAATAGGACAGCTGAAATCAGTCTCGAAATCTCTTTGGGACGAGACGTTTTAGTCGTCTTGGCCCTTATCCTACTGAGACTTGAATCACTGGTACTAGGAATGGCCTTATCCTTCATATATATATATATATAAGCCCCATGACTTAAAGCCTTAAAACGTAGAGGTCATTTAGACCATTAAACTAACCAAACTAATCCTCCACCAAACTTTCCATGGGAGGAAAAACAAAATTCATTTCATCCCTAGTCATTTTAATTGGATTTAGGACACGATATCTTAGTCAAAGTGAGCTTTTTAGTGGAACTAACACATCCATCTATGACATTTGTCTTATTGAGGCAGCCAAACTGGTTTATAATTCAAAAATTGAAAAGTAACAAAAATCAAATTCTAAAAGTAATGATTCATCTAAGCTTGTTGCATATTGCCGGTCTATCTTCATTGCCCCTTCCTTTTTGTAGCCAAAATTGAGAGAACATTTATAATAAATTTTCTAGTTGCATGGCAGAAAGTTTGCATATCTATGATTGGAAGTGGTCCTAAGGTGAGGCATTTAGAGGTCATGGATAGAAAGTTGCATATCTATGGAGTTAAAATATAAGTGCCTTCGGTGCTTAAGATGTGAAAAATGTCAAGTTATAGAAGGAAGGAACATTAAGAATCAGTACATGTGAAGAAATGGGCAGGCCTAGACTGTTAGTTTAGGAGCTTGGAAAAACATATTAATAAACTGGGTAAATATAGATTTAGAAGGGTTAGAAAATGTCCTGACTAGTTCTGTGGTACTGGCACTATTTTTTTATTTCTAGATGCTGGATTCCTTAAAATCTCACAAAATCTGGATGCTTTGTTTCGTAAATATTGCAATAAAGTGTAGGGGAGGAGTTATGAATGCTTGTGCTTAAACAATCATCTTAAGCTCTTTCAGATAAATCTATCATCTTAAGTCAAGCTGAACATGTTATCATTGAACACAAAGGGAATATACATGATATACTATTTAAAAAAAAAAAATCTAACCAATGAACTGACTTCATGTAACCCTATAATATATGAAGCAATCCTAACAAAGATAAAGAACACAATTTAGATTGAAACTCGTAAAAAATCACAAGTCCTTTAGCATACTATGGCATGCCTCAGAGAGAAGAGAAGGTATGAAACCTCTTACAACAAACAAAAAATACCATACAAATCCGACAAAGAAACTCCTGATCTGTGGAATATATGAAAACAGCTAGCCTAGTTCTTGACATTAGTTCATTAGCCTACATAAGTTTGAGAGTGTTGGGGATATAGTTACATTCGGTTTGGATGCGTGTATTCAGATTTCAGACCATTTGAGATGTCATCACGTAGCAATAGCTTTATGCTCATCAAAATCAAGATCTTCACATTGTTTAAGTTTACATTACCCTGCATGACAGGTACTGGCATGGTATGAAAATAACCTAGTCCATGTGCTAGTTTCTGTTGGTGCATTCTGATTCAGCATGCACCAGGATGGAACCATATACTTTGTCATGTGCTGTGACCGAGAACATGGCATGCCATGATGTGTTTTGTCGTGGTTTGGCACTTCATGTATTTCATCTGGATCTTACCAACATGTGCATTGCATTCTTAACTTAATATGTGCTAATTAGATTATTATCACTGCTAGTCATTGAAATTAACCCAAGTTACCTTAACCTTCCATTTAACTATATAATCTGCCTAGTACCAGACATGCACAACTGCTCATAATCTCAGTTATGCGCTTGTGCATCTAATCTGCTTCTTGAACTGTCACAAGCCAAGCAACCACTTGCTAGTCCTGTGTGAATTCCTTCTCCATTTGACTACCTCCGTGTTCACATTGACCTGTACTCTCTTGATTACCTTCGAGATCCTGCATAGCTTTTCCAAATCTGTGTAAACTCATAGATAAGGAGTCTGCGAATGAGCCTCTGCAGTCCACTTAACTGCTAGGCAATCCTTGGTGGGTTCCTTTGCTTGTATCTGTTTTATCTTTCACATTCACTGTCTATAAAGATTTCCTTACCTTATATGGATTTCCTTGAGACATGACATATTCAAAAGTGTTGGCATAGCATTCTCATTGAATGGCATGTGCGGTATCTCTTTAGCTGATCCTTTGCCTTGGGTCCATGTTTGAAGGGAATGGTTTAGTCACAGTATCACTGACTTATAAGCATGACTTTCTGCATAAAAGTCCACAAAACATCAGAAAATGCATGTCCTCCCTTTACATTCCAAAAAAGAGAGGTGGGGCAGCATGGTTGCACTAATGAATGATCAATTGAATGTGACAAGAACTTAAGTAAGTGAAAGAGACATTGCACTTATAGGCCCTTTTGTGTACTCTATAATATGACTCGACCAACACTTATATCTTTATGATGCAACTGAATTGACATTTTGCAAGCAGTTTAATGATAGGGAACTGG
This sequence comes from Calamus simplicifolius, assembly GCA_900491605.1. Taxonomy (NCBI): domain Eukaryota; kingdom Viridiplantae; phylum Streptophyta; class Magnoliopsida; order Arecales; family Arecaceae; genus Calamus; species Calamus simplicifolius. The sequence goes on along the minus strand of UESW01004189.1, from coordinate 1,014,968 downwards.
GAAAGATGCTGAGGGATGGTTGCTGGACTGCAAAACTACTACTTATTGTTGACTGCAGATGTTTAATTCTTTGGTTTTATGCTAGGATGGTCAGCAGTGGAGGCTATCTTTTTGCTTAGGCAACTGATGGTAAAATATCGAGAAGAAAAAGAAAATAACCTAGCTTGAACAGATTTCTCAACAAAAGGAGGGTAAGCGAGTCTCTATGTGATAAAAAAGATTATGATAGAACATGAACGGCAATTTGGTGGGGTCTATGCATGCTGGTGCAAAGACAAGCCTTAGAAGTTGTTGGACAAGATTCTTTATTATTGTGATGTGCTTACTTTAAGGTTCAAATCCTAGGATCTTGTTCATAGACTATTTATAATTGAACTTGCTGCTAATATTTAAGAGGATGTATCATGGTGTGCTACTTACAAGTAACTGTTGATTGACAATAAGAGGAAAAGTTAATGCTAAATTAGATTTATGGGGTGAAAAATTCAGAAGGGTTTGAAAATTAGTTTAACATAAATAAAGCTTTTGAATGGAATTTTGAGGGAAATGGTGATGAAACTGGGGCTCTATTTAAGGTTGACGGACAAGTGATACCAAGAGAGGTTAGTCCCATTATTGAATCTAAAGAGTAGAGCTGTAGAGAGATGGGTGAAGATATATGCAATATAATTAAAGTCGGATGAAACAGAAAGGAGCTTCCAAGTTTTTATGCGGATGACACACTTTATGGCTTATAGGAAAGTCCTATAAAACAAACATTCCAATAGAGAGTCCAAGTAGGAGTTACAGCTAGTGTGGACGAAGTGGGGAAAGATCATTTTGATTTGGTTTGGTCACATACGATGAGAATCTGACATGGCCTTATGAAGAAAGGTCTTGAGTCGAAGGATATAGGAAGAAGAGGGGAAAACCTGAGGTAGGAAGGACTGAGGCTATGAGAAAGAGAATTCTAACTTACAATAGCATCAGTGCTGGGTCTTAATAGGAGCCATTTGTGAATGTAGATTCATAGAATTGACTTCAAATAGTTCAGACAAGGTTTGACACTTGAAGTAACAAACAGTTTTTTTGCAATTAAATTGTTTAAGGGGTTGGCCTGAAAAACGTGTTCTTAGACCGTTGGCGTATTGCTTTCATCTTGGGGCTACAGAATATATCAGTATCTTGAGAAGGGAGGGCATAAGCCCACCTAAGTTTATGAAATGAAATTAAAACTTATGACAAGAGAGAAAAAACGTCCACCCCTCCAAACAGCAGGGGTGAAGTGCCAGGAAATATTTTGCCTACTGGATTCTAAGTTGTATCTTGAGGCTTGAACATTGGGTCAGGTAAATACTCCTCCCTGCAGTAGTTCATTTCTTTAATGAATTTTGATTAGACAATTTATTCCTAATCCTTCCTGAGAAAAAGAAGATTGAGACAAATTCAAGGCTTGACATTCAATATAGTGTTTGTAACTTTAAGCCAACATCTTTCAACACATGATATAGTTAAGATTTATGAGTATTTTAAATTGCATAAAGTGTTATTTGGCTTCAATTTCCAAAAAGTCGGGCCAAGTACTGGCACTGCTGATGCTTTCTTTCGGAGAAGTGTCATATAATGTTATGAAGCAAAGCAAAGTGGAACATACAGTCATACATTTTCAGAATCAAAGTCTATTGTATCAACTTGTACTGATTGTCTTGTACGATACTGGTGAGATAACGGTATGGTATTGAGTTTTGATTCTATATGAATTGAAATGCTCTGAATCGACTGGGACCATGCGGTACTTGTTGGTGGGTGTTTGGCAGATGGTGGCTTGGGTTGACTCATTTTTATGGAGGTCAATACACTGTTACATTGAGACTTTGTAGATTTTTTTTTATATAAGTTTTTTCTACTTAGTAATCTTAATGTTAAAAGAATATTTATGGAGCATATATAACTGATGCATGTATGCCATTATTTATATTTTAGATATCGTCATCATTTTCTCCACTTGCTTCTATACTTAATGATAATAAGTTAACCGGACCAAACTATTTGAATTGGAAGAGAAATTTGGACATAGTACTCACTTCTGCTGGGTATAAGTATGTCCTAACAGATATCTGTCCTCAGTTGGGTCAAAACCCAACGAATAATGAAAAGCTTGAATTTGAAAAATGGAACAAGGCTGATGAGATGGCCAAATGCTATATCTTGGCTTCCTTAAGCCCAGTGCTACAGCAGCAACATCAAAACATGGAGACGGCTTATGATATGATTTTTAGTCTTCAAGAGATGTTCGCTCATTCGAGCAGGGCTGCACGGCATAGTGCTATCAGGAAGCTGATCAATACTCGTATGGCTGAAGGTACCTCGGTCCGAGAGCATATGCTTAAAGTGATGGGCTACCTATATGAGGCCATCGATTTGGGTGCTGAGATCGATCAAGAGACTCAGATAGATATAGTGCTGGAAACCCTCTCAAGTTCATTTGATCAATTCAAGCTTAACTATTCAATGAACAAACTTGGCATGACCCTCCCAGAGCTCATGAAAGAGCTGCAATCAGCTGAGCAGATTCTAGGGAAGGAAAAGGTAGTTCACTTTACTAAGGCTTCTTTTTCTAAGCCCAAAAGGCCCAAAGGAAAGAAGAAGCAGCATCCTAAGGTAGCGGGTGGCAAGATCAAAAAGACAAAGACCGCTAAAGGAGCAGTAAAAGGGAGATGTTTTCACTGCAACCAGAAAGGGCACTGGAAGACAAACTGCCCAAAACTAATTGCCAAGAAGAATGCAACAGGTAATATTTTTGTTATTGAAACATGTTTAGTGGTGGATTCTACTGTATCCTGGATTGTAGACTCAGGAGCCACTAATCACATATGCAATTCATTGCAGGGGTTCCAGGTAACCAGGAAACTCAATAGAGGAGAGATATTGCTGAGGTTGGGGACAGAGTAAAAGTGGGAGCTACTAGTATTGATAGAGTTAGTTTATCTTTTGGATGTAACAAAAAACTTGTATTGGATGATTGCTTATATGTACCAGACATTAAAAGAAATTTAATTTCAGTAGCATGTTTGATTTCCTATGGTTACAATGTTTCTTTCCATTCTGATGTTTCCATTAGTAGAAATGGTAAAGAAATTTGTAGAGGATCAAGATTAGGAAATTTATATTATGTACATCCAATAACTCCCACATCCAATGACACTGAAATAGTGCATACTGTCTCAAATAAGAGAAAAGCTGAACACAATGAAGAAACACTTTGGCATTTAAGACTAGGTCACATAAACCTTAATAGGATTAAAAGGCTTATCCAGGATGGATCCTTGGGTCCATTGGATATGGATAAAATGCCTCAATGCAAATCCTGTTTGGAAGGAAAAATGGCTAGAAGGTCTTTTAAGACCAAAGGCCTTAGGGCCTCTAATTTACTGGACTTGGTGCACACTGATGTATGCGGACCAATGACGGTACAAGCCCGAGGAGGTTTTGAGTATTTCATTACTTTTACTGATGATTACTCAAGATATGGATACGTTTATCTGATGCGACATAAGTCTGAAGCTTTTACAAAGTTTAAGCAGTTCAAGGCTGAAGTTGAGAATCAGTTGGGAAAACGAATCAAAGCTGTTAGATCAGATCGTGGAGGTGAATACCTTCTTGAAGAATATAAACAGTTCCTCATTGACAATGGCATTGTTTCTCAACTTACTGCTCCTAGAACACCACAACAGAATGGGGTAGCAGAAAGGAGAAATAGAACTATACTTGAGATGGTAAGATGCATGATGTGTCATGCAAGTTTGCCAGAATCCTTTTGGGGATATGCTCTAGAAACGGCAGCATATATTTTGAATTTAGTCCCATCTAAGTCAGTACCCAAGACTCCCTATGAGATGTGGACTGGACGTAAGTCCAATCCAAGGTACCTCAAAGTATGGGGATGTCCTGCTTATGTATTGACTGAAAAGAAGTCTAAATTCGGACCAAGATCTATACTTTGCTACTAGGTTGGTTTCCCAAAAGGAACTGTAGGCGGCTACTTCTATAATCCTGAGAGTCGAAATGTGTTCGTTAGCACGAATGTTAGATTATTGGAAGATGATTGTATTAGTACCGCTGATCCTAAAAAGGTGGTTCTACAAGAACATACACCTGAGGGATCATCTTTCAATTCAAGACATAATGATAAGGATGAAACACCTATTGCCGAACCAGTATTAGATACGACACCCGTGATTCGTCACGGTGGGAGGATTTTGAGACCACCTAAAAGGTTTATGTTCTTTGGAGAATCCTATGTGGCGATCTCCAATGAACAAGAATCGAATCCCACTAGTTACGATGAAGCTATCACGGATGTAGATGCAGACCAATGGCACAAGGCTATGGAATCAGAAATGGAATCTATGTACTCGAATGAAGTTTGGGATATTGTAGATGCACCGGCTGGGATCAAACCCATTGGGTGCAAGTGGATCTACAAGAGAAAAAGAGGACCGGATGGGAAGGTTGAAACCTTCAAAGCACGATTGGTGGCAAAGGGCTATACCCAGAAGGAGGGTATAGATTATGAGGAAACTTTTTCACCTGTTGCCATGCTAAAGTCGATTCGGATTCTCTTGGCCATAGCAGCTCATTTTGACTATGAGATTTGGCAGATGGACGTCAAGACCGCTTTCCTTAATGGATATCTTGACGAGACTATCTATATGGTTCAACCAAAGGGGTTCATATCTCGAGGCCAAGAGAACATGGTTTGCAAGCTTAAAAGGTCCATTTATGGACTTAAACAAGCATCCAGATCATGGAACATTAGATTCGATCAGGCGATTAAATCCTATGGTTTTAATCAGAACCCTGATGAGCCATGTGTCTACAAGAGATTAGATGGTAAAGCTGTAGTGTTTCTGATATTATATGTAGATGATTTGTTGCTTATTGGCAATGATGTCGCAACATTGTCCTCAGTCAAGATTTGGCTATCACATCAGTTCAGTATGAAAGATCTCGGAGATGCTAGCTATGTTCTTGGGATCAAACTTTTACGAGATCGAAAGACAAGAACATTGGGTTTATCTCAGGTGGCTTATATAGATAAGATTCTGCATAGAGGTTCTCAATGCACGACTCCAAAAGGGTATGTTACCTTTCAGGCATGGTGTTCCTCTATCAAAGGACCAATGTCCCAAGACTGATGAGGAAAAACGTACAATGAGTAGGTACCATATGCTTCGGCTATTGGTAGCCTTATGTACGCCATGTTATGCACGAGACCTGATATCTGTTACGCCGTAGGTATGGTCAGCCGTTACCAATCGAACCCAGGGATACAACACTGGATAGTTGTCAAGCATATCTTCAAGTATCTTCGGAGAACGAAAGATTATATGCTTGTATATCATAGTGATGAGCTTATCCCAATGGGATATACTGATTCTGATTTTCAGGCAAATAAAGATTCTAGAAGATCTACATCCGGTTTTCTATTTACATTAGGTGGTGCTGCTATCAGTTGGAGGAGTGTGAAACAATCTTGTATCGCAAACTCCACCATGGAAGCTGAGTATGTGGCAGCATCTGAGGCAGCAAAAGAAGCAGTTTGGCTAAGAAAGTTTCTTATGGAATTGAAGATTGTACCTTCAATTGAGAGACCTTTAACACTGTATTGTGACAATACGGCTGCGATTGCTCAAGTGAAGGAACCTCGTTATCACACTAAAGGCAAGCACATTGAGCGCAAGTTTCACTTGATCCGAGAGTTTGTGCAGCGGAAAGAAGTGGAAGTGCTCAAGATTGCCTCATTGGAAAACTTAGCTGATCCCTTTACCAAGACCCTCAAGGGAAATATTTTTACAAGTCATGTTGAGGGGATGGGAGTTAGGTTATGGTAGTATGTATTTTAGCCCAAGTGGGAGTATGTTGGAAATTGTGGTCTAAAAGACATAATTTTTCTATGATGATTGACATCAGATGATATATAATAAATGATTTGATATTTGTATCCTATATACTTGTTGTATGTAATTCTCCTGAAAGGTCTACGAATATTAGAAATAATGATTTTGAGTGCTCGAGATGCCTCACACATGAGTACAGAAGACACGAGATCATTTTATTACATTCGAAATACAATTGTCATAATTTTAATAAAGTTAGGCGCTTTATTATGAGAAATTGAAGTATACGTAATTTCCAATTTGGGAAATAGTTTGTCTTGACTATTTGAGAGGGATTCTCGAATTAGTATACTAGTACGCATATTGCGTATTGACGGACTTACATGAGAATAAATTTTAGAAATGTACTATCATGAAATTTAACTCATAGCTATGAGAGTACGATTGTTCTTAAGCTTGAGCAAGTCACTGAACTCAGACTTATAGCGTATATGCTTTGATTCACCAAATGAGCAAAATCCATAAATGATTGATACTCGGTGGGTTGGGCATATGCCACTAGGGTCTAAGAACATACTCGCAATATAGTCATTCATGTACTTTCCATGAGAAAGTAATAACACTCCCTTGAGAGGTTCAAATTAATCTATCTTAAAACTATGCATAGTGATCTTTATAGATCGAGTGTAGACATGATCAATCGACGGGTTGATTCATGACACTCAGTGGATGGATATGAGGGAACCTAGAGCTCAAGGTGTAAGATGGATATTGGACAAGTGATAGTACACAAATTACTTGATGCCAATATTCGAGTGTCGCATGAAGGAACCATTTGCGTATCGATCTCATAGGTCAGGGATGAGATTGTCTTATGTGACAATTTATTTTATCTCGACATAAATGTCGCGCATATCCTGGAGTGCAGTTGTGATTTTCTGGTGGAAATAAATCATGACTAAGAATATTGTCCCGAGTCATAGGGAATAGCAGTGTAAGGACAATATTCTTAGGAGCTAGGTTATGTGTGTCCCGCGAAGTCCAAGGTGTAGACCATAAAAGGAAACTCGCTCCTACATTTTAAGAATTTATTTTTAAATTTTAGGTGATGTGATGAGCAAGTAATGCCGCCTAATATTGTGTTTATTTTTTTGGAAAATTTGAAGAAAAGTTTCTTAATGAAACTAAACTCTGTAACATGGATCCGTGACCAAAGTGGAGGCCATGGGTGGTTTGAGGACTTTGGGTTTAGGCTCTATGGGCCTTGTTCCCAATGAGCCTTTAGACCAGCGGGCCTATTGTAAGTTGAGCATGATGTTCTCAGATCAGGCGCAGAAGAGAACGTGTTTTTTCATGAAGCGGTGTCTTCTTCGCGTATCTTTGGATGATGATGAGAAGCGTCTCTCTCGTAGGGACGCGACACTTTCTTCGATCAGAGTATCGCTTCCCATTTATAAATAGCGAGCACCATGATCAGAGAAAGAAGAGAGAAAATAATCTTTTTTTCATTTTTCATCCGCTTGTCTTTATCTGTTTCTTAAGAACAGTAAAGACAGAGAGATCCATAAGAGAGAAACACAAAAGAATTCGGCTGATTTTTATTCACCAAAAAAATCCTTGCTTATTTCCTTGGCCATACCCCTTGCTCATTCAGGGAGTTGAGGACTAAAGATTTTCCCGTTTATTCCTAAGAAGAAATCAGCGATCTCAGAGAGCTTCTCCACTCCTTTGAGGAGTCTCCGGTGCAGAACCTTCACGCAAAGGAGTCTTCACGTACGGATGTTTTCTTATTCACGAGGAAATCCAACAGAAATCTTTAGCAAAAAGGTACGCAATCATTTTCTCTAATCAAGTAATGATTGCCATGATTGTTCAGATTATTGGTATCGCTTTCGCATCAATCGGATTTAATATTTTAATCCACGCTTATCTTTTTTATGATAAGAGTTTTGATCAAATTATTCTGATCATGGGGATCTCACTGGAACTCGCTTTATCCAAAGTTAAAGATAACCATAGCAAAAATTTAAAATTCTTAACTTATCCGATCATATCCATCCAACACTTGACTGGGACCTGGACCTGATCCAAACAATGCAAACTTGATCACTGAATAGTGAACGATCTTAAATTACCCATACCCTACCATGGACCCTTTGGGTCTGTTTGGTTGACAAGCTTTACTAAAACTAGTATCCAAAAAGCTCAAAAAGAAATAAGTTTTACAAAACTAGCCTATTGGTTGCTTTCTAAAACCAGTTTTGCCAAAATTGGCAATGTTTTAAAACTTGACAAAATGAATTTTATTGAAAACAGGTCTACCTCAGGTTATCATAAAACTTGTCTTATATCAAATCATCTTATGGCTATATGTTTTGAAAAAAAAATTGCAAGCAACCAAATAGCCTCCATGGGTCGTATGAAATCTAAACTACCCTTATATCTAGAGGTGGGCACTGAGCCGTGCCTCGCACGGCACGGCCTAGGCCCACCGTGCCTAAAAAATTATCGTGTTGTGCCTGGCACGGCCCATTAACAAATGGACCGTGCCAGACACGGCACAGAAAAAAAAATTTAAATTTGGCACGGCCCAGCTGGGCCATGCTGGGGGGCTATGCCATGGCACGGCCCACCAGGGTCGTGCCATGGCACGGCCGCGCTGGTGCCTAGGCACCAGCTGGGCAATTTCAACCGTTTTTATAGCCGTTAAAAATGGCTATATTCATTTTTAACGGCTATATAGCCGTTAAAGGCTATTGGGAGGGGTTTAGACCATTTTACCCCTTCCAACAGTCATATAACGGTTATATCAAAGGGTAGATTAGGAAAAAAAATTAAAAATTCTATAAATAGATGAACTCTCCCTCATTCTTACCACACCAAACCAACTCCTCTATTACTACTATTTCTCTCTTCCAGCAAGTGCTCTAGTAGATTAGCAATTTAATTTTTAGTTTGCAAGTGTTCTTACAAGTGGCAAGTGCTCAAGCAAGTAGTCAAGTGCTACAAGGTCAATTCTTGTTGAGAGGCGAGAGCGCAAGAGGAAGCTCACAAATCTCGGCTCCATGCCTTTACCTCTGATCTTTTCTCAATTCCTTTTTGTGGGTTAGTTTTTATTTTTTTGCATTTATTAATTAAAAATTTTAGATATGGCATCTTTTAATGAAAGTAATTTTAACATGCACACTTTTTCTGATGGTGAGAAAACTAATCCCCAAGGACCCCAACCCCAATCCCAACTCCAAGTTCCATCTAGAGCTAGTGTCAGTGAGTGTCAAACCTCTTCTTGTAAGAGGACTAGTAATATTTGGATTGATTTTGATAGAATTATGGTTGATGGAGTCTATAAAGCAAAATGTAAAAAATATGCAAAACTTTACAGTTGTTCTAGTACTGAAGGAACAGGGCATCTAAGAAGACATCAAGAGAGTCATAGGATGCATGATTTCAGTCAGCAAGGATTCCTTAATATACAAGAGGGATTACTTGTAGGCAATTTTGTATATAACCACGAAAATTAAAGAAAATTACTGGTAAGATGGATAGTTCAAGATGAATTACCTTTTAGTTTATCTGAATCTTATAATTTTGAAAGATATGTTCAATTAGGCCTACAATCTACTTATAAAAAAACTAGTAGCCGTACCTTTAGAAGAGTGGCTATGACAAATTTTTTAGCAATGAAACAAAGTTTAACGAAAAGCCTCTCAAATTTAAATGCTAGAATTTCTTTAACTTCTGATATTTGGTCGGCATCGGTAGGTAGTAATTGTTTTATTGCTGTTACTGCTCATTATATTGATAATGATTGGCAATTAAATAAATGAATTATTGCTTTTCGTGCTTTTGATTTTCCGACAACAAATTTCAAAATATTTATTAAACGCATGCTCATATAATATTAATAATAAAACAATGTTAATTACTTTTGATAATACATCTAATAATAATTCTGCTGTTGCATTATTAAATGACTCTTTGCATCTCATTTTAGATGGATAATTATTTCATATTAGATGTGCATGTCATATGTTAAATCTTTCTTCTCAATCTGGCATGAACATAATTCAAGAGGTTATTTTAAAAATTAGAAATGCAGTTTCTTTTATTCATGCTTCAAGGTCAAGACTTCAAGAATTTAAACAATTATGTGTAGATCATGGTAAATGTTTTAAAAAATTTAAACTTGATGTAATAACTGTTGGAATAGTACCTATGCCATGATACATGATGCATATCCATATAAGAACTTATTAAGTGCTTATATTAATGAGCGTCGATTAGGATTTACATTGACTGAAGCTGATTGGAATCAAGGTAAAATTTTAGAAGATTTTTTGGTTACTTTTTATGATGCTACAAATGTTCTTTCAGGTATTTATTATCCAACTTCTTGTTCATTTTTAAAAAGCATATGTAATTAGTGAAAAATTTAAAGAATATAGATATCATGAAGTTTTAATGCCTATTATACATAATATGGAAACTAAATGGAATGAATATTGGAATAGGATATGTCCATTGCATAACTTAGCTGCTGTTTTTGATCCTAGAGTTAAATTAAATGGTGTAATTTTTTTAATTGATCAATATGAAAACATGAATCAAAATCCTGAACCTGCTAAAGATGAGGTAACATGACTTCTTAGTAATATTTATTATTTATATAATGATAAAATTTGTGGATTTAGAATACCTGCTCAAAGCTCTGCTTCTTCTTATAGATATCGTTCGTCATCTATTTTTTCATTCATTAGAAGGCACGCACATGCTTCTTCATCTTCTTCATCTTTAAGTAATGAATTGGAATTTTATTTACGAAATAATCTTCATTCTGCATATGATAAAGATCAAATAGAAAGTCTAGATGTATTAGCTTGGTGGAAGAGTGTTAAAAATTAATATCCTGTTATGTCTGCCATTGCACGAGATATTTTAGCTGTGCCGATGTTCAAGTAGCATTGGAATCTGCTTTCAGTGCAGGTCGATGTATTTTGGATGAAAAGAGAAATATGATGACTGGCGAGACAGTTGAGATACTTATCTGCTTTAAAGACTGGTTGGATGCTGAGGCGAGGCTTCAAGATAAAGGTGGACATGACTTAACCAGCGAAGATGATGATGACACAAATACTACTGATGACTGATGACTGATGAGTGAGTCATTTCTACTTTTATAATTATATATTTTTATTTTTTAAATTATTAAAAACTTAAAGTAAGTCATCTTTATTTTTTTCTTTCTATTTTTTTTTCCTTGCTTATTGTATTATGTTCTGGAGGTCAGGCCTAGCCTCCCTCCCTTCTGTACCATTTTGATTTTAAATTAATAAACTGGTAGGGGTCTATGCCAAACCCCCACCTATAAGATGGCTTTATATTAATAAAATTTCTTTATTCCTAATAATTTTTTAATTTATCAAAAAAATATTATTTTACAAATTTTTTTTATTTGAGCTGTGCACGGGCCATGCCCCAGGTGGGCCATGCCAAGCACGGCCCAGGTCCACCTGGGCCAGCACGGCTCAGGCCCACTTAGGCCGTGCCAGGTGGGTCGTGCCTGGCACGGCCCAGGTGGGCCATGTCGGCACGACACGGCGGGCCGGCCCAGGCCCGTCATGGGCCGTGCCGTGCTGGGCCAATAGAAAAAAATTTTTACGCCCGGCACAGCATAGTTCATTGGGCCATGTCGGCACGGCCCGGTACTGTAGCAGTATGGGGCCATGCCTGGAACGACCCATATGGGCCTGGGCTGTGCCGTGCCATGCCATGGGCAGCACGGCCTACTGCCTACCTCTACTTATATCTATAGAAAAAATTCAAAAAATAGGTTTGTTTTGTTGATTGTCAATGCAATGGTGTTCACAACTTTAAGAAATTTACATTATCATGTTAACTATCAATTGCTGCATTTAACTAGGTTTCTATTTTAAATTGTTTCTTGTTGTTGCACTCTCAGAAACAAAGAGCTCACTCAGGTATGCTGTAGGCTAAATTATTAGATAAATAATCTTCATCACCCAATTTGGACTTCTATATTCTAAATGTGCCTTGACTATTTGTACATGTGTATAGATGTGCACATGATTGGATGCTAAAATTTATTGCTATAGAGTACAAGTATGAGATTGTTGTTAATAAGTTCCATATATAATGCTTTTGTCCCTCAAATATCTAAATTAATTTACTTTTTAGCATACCCACTTGTTTTCCATCTTTTGATGATGTGATAACATTTCTAAGATGGTGTATTATGTTAAACTTTTATGCCTTAACTTCCTTTACATGTTGGTATTCTATATTGTTACTTGTTAATGAACAGGAAATCATGTGAAATTATCTTATTATTGAAGTTTTTCAGTAGCCATTTTATCTTGTTGTATAAAGTATAATTGCATATCTGGTCAATGGAAGCACACATTTATTTCTGCAGTCAAAAAGTCAGAGGCAAGATCAAGGGCTGATAGAGAAGCAGATAGTCAACAACTTTTGCTGCAGAAGAGAAGGATGTCATCTCAACCATGGCTACTGTGCTTTCTGATCTTTGTGGTCCAGGAGAATGGATGCCCATGGATAAACTTCATGCAGAGGTTAGCTTAAGCATTTCTCTGGCAATAGTTTCATTTTGGATAGGGAGGATGAGCTATTAATAATGCTTTGGTCCGAAAAATGTTATTCAATGATCTCTACTATTATGATGTGGACTTGTTGGCCTGGATAATAGATACGCATATCTACTTACAAATTTATATATACTCATCTTTAACATATACACTTCCTCTTTATTCAATTCTCTCTCTTTTGAGAAAGAGAAGCAAGACAAATTCACTCAGAGTTTATTATTATTATTATTTTATTATTATTATTATTATTATTATTATTATTATTATTAATTAAGCTATGTAAATATTCTTTTTCTGTTAAATTAAAAGGTGTGGATCATAGAAACACATACTTCTTCTCCCCTGCATTGCACATTCACGTCGTTCATAGGCATAAAGAAGATTGATCATTTTGATGTTCACATCAGTAGTAGCTTTTTGATATAGATAGGCCACTGCAGAAATGCAGACTAGGATTTATGGAGATCCAAGGCTCAGTTTCAATTTTAAGTTCCACATCTCCCTCTTGTAATAATTATTGGAAACTGTTACTACAAGCTCTCCAATTTGCTAAAGGGACTCCAAAGATGCTTGTCCAGTAAAGCAAATTTTTAGCACCTAAAATTGCAAAACTATAATTCCAACTTTTGAGTTCTGGCTGCTTTCTACCGCCAAGAATCAAATTTCACTATTGGTTAGTTTGGTTGCTAGTGAGAACATTTGGAAATGTGTTCTTGCATTTTCTTTTTTTTATCTGACCTGAGTTGTCAATTTAAGTTTCAGATATTTGGCATGATAGAATTCAGCACTGTAATTTGTAGAAGTGAAATGGTCTGATCATACATGGTTAAACATTTGCGCTATGGCTAACCATATCATAGGAGGTGAATCTTGGACAAAATATTGATAAAAATCTAAACATTGTCACAATTGACTTGAGTGTTGAGAGAAGTGACTTTCCTAAGTGAGAGGCAATTATGTGAGTCATAGCATTTCCATACCAAATGCCTAGAATTGGACTGCTTACGTGATTTATGTGACCTCCAAGCCTACTTGGATGCAACCAGTTACCTCATAGCCAAATCATATTTTAATTCCTAGTTTCAACAAATCACAAATTTCAATTTCAGATGGCTCAGGCAAGCTGGCCATTGTGATAGTAGTTATGTAGGTTACAATAATGTACTTCAAAGATTACAATTTGTACAAAATTTATATTTTTTAATGATTTTTACAGATAATCAGAATAACTATAGAAACATCAATTGATGTGAATCTTGACAATTGAACATCATTGACAGTATCATTGGTTGAACAAACAAAATGCTTACTACAGATAATCAGAATAACTATAGAAACATTAATTGATGTGAATCTTGAGAATTGAACATCATTGACAGTATCATTGGTTGAATCAAGAAAGACCTGTAGAGCAAAGACAAAAGAAAGTGATTAAGATAAGAGAGTTACAATGCGATTAGAGATCATTTGACAGTGGAATGGAAGGCAGACAGAAGCTAATGCTTACCAATCTTCGAATCGTTGCCTGGGTCTTTTGCGTTCTTTCAGTCTTCTTGATCGAAGAACGAAAAGGTTGGAGGGATTAAATTTGATGAGATGGAAAAAGCCTGTTCCTCTCAAACTCTCAGTCTTTGAATCAAGAAGGGCTCCGAGGATTGCCTTTAAATTGATGGAGGGCGTCGGGCGATGGGTTTGGGCTGAGAGTGTTGGCTGAATGGGTTTAGGATGAGAGCTTGGGATAAGGCTCTTCTTAATGGGCTGGGCTTAAAACCAATGGGCCAGCTGGTTCAAGCCTGGCTACTTTTTAAATTAACAAAATGGGAAGAAAATATTAGGATTTGATTATAGAATTCATGGGGATTGGCTAAACTCACTTAGAGAATTCAAATCTGGGTTTAGAGATTCATAATCTGATCTCTATTTCACCCAAAATCATATGATATTTATGTTGAATTGGAATAAAATCGTTTGAATGAGGAAACCCATTTATTTAAAATTTCATTCATCAAATCTGATCTTGGGAATTGAACCATGGTGATTAGCAATGAGTGTACTTTTGATAATGATGTTTAAATGGTATAACAACCAAGGTAATTATAGCATATTTGGAATTGAAAATAGGGGCATTCTCTATTTTCCTAATGGGCTGGGCTTGAACATTGGCCAGCTGGTTCAAGTCCGGTTAGTTTTTAAATTAAAAAAATAGCAAGAAAATGAGTAATCAAGGGATTTGAAGGGTTTAGAGGGGTTGGAATAGGTTTGGAATGGCTTTAGAGAGGATTGGAGACGATAGAATCGTTTAGGTGTCGACTCCGCCTATATATTTTGACCTAGTTCACTTAGAGTCGACTCCCGCAAAGCGAGGTGTCGGCTCCGAACCAGAAAATCTGTCAGCGCCCGAATTAGAGTCGGCTCTACAGAAGCCAGGAGTCGGCTCTAATTGCCCAGACAGAACATCAAAATAGGAAGGTGTCGACTCCACAAACTGTAGGTGTCGACTCCACAATAGTTTCAGTGAAAAATTCAAATTTCAAGGATCTGAAACTGATCAAATTAATCATCAAACTCTAGATAAGTGTTCCTTAATCAATTGGGGAAACAATGAATCAAATTTCTAGATAAATTTCCTTATTGAACATAGAGGATTTTCAAGAAATTGATGAAGTCTAGATAGTTGTTGTCCTTAAGAGTTTCAGAAATCATTCTAAAGGATCACAAACTCCTAATTCTCCTCTAAGATAACAAAATCTTTCCTCACTTAAGGTTTGGTAAAAATATCAGCTAATTGATCATTAGTATTAACATATTCAAGACAAACATCATTGTTAGAAACATGTTCTCTAATAAAGTGATGTCTAATTTCTATGTGTTTAGTTCTTGAATGTTGAATTGGATTCTTAGTTAGATTGATGGCACTAGTATTATCACATCTAATAGGAATTTTATCAAGTGTGATACCATAATCTTCAAGTTGTCGCTTAATCCAAAGGATTTGAGCACAGCAACTTCCAGCTGCAACATACTCTGCCTCAGCAGTGGATAATGCAACCGAATTTTGCTTCTTGCTAAACCAAGAGATTAAGTTACTTCCTAAAAGTTGGCATGCCCACTTGTACTCTTTCTATCTAATTTACAACCAGCATAGTCAGAATCAGAATAAGCAATCAATTTTAAGGTTGAGTCTCTAGAATACCATAATCCTACATTTTTAGTTCCATTTAAGTATCTAAAGATTCTTTTAACAGCAAATAAATGTGATTCTTTAGGATTAGATTGATATCTTGCACATAGGCAAACAGAAAACATAATATCTGGCCTACTTGCAGTTAAGTAAAGAAGTGATCCGATCATACCTCGGTAATGCTTCTGATCTACTTTCTTACCTTCTTCATCCTTGTCCAGCTTGCATGAGGGACTCATTGGCGTACCAAGAGGTTTAGCAGATTCCATACCAAACTTCTTGAGTATTTCCTTTGTGTACTTTGTTTGGTTAATGAAAATCCCCGCTTTCTCTTGTTTGATTTGAAGTCCAAGGAAGAAGTTGAGTTCTCCCATCATGCTCATCTCGAATTCTCCCTGCATTAACTTAGCAAATTCTTGACAAAGGAGATTGTTAGTAGCACCAAATATAATGTCATCAACATAAATTTGAACAATTAATAAATCCTTTTCTTTTCTTTTTAAAAACAAAGTTTTATCAACATTTCCTCTAGAAAAATTATTTTCAATTAAAATTTACTTAATCTATCATACCAAGCTCTAGGTGCTTGCTTTAAACCATAAAGTGCTTTGTGTTTGAAGACGTGGTTTGGAAATTCATGATCTTCAAAACCAGGAGGTTGTTCAACATAAACTTCCTCATTTATAAAACCATTTAAAAATGCACTTTTAACATCCATTTGAAATAAGTTGAAATTCATATGACATGCAAATGCAAGTAGTAGCCTAATGGCTTCTAATCTAGCAACAGGTGCAAAGGTTTCATCAAAATCTATACCTTCTTCCTGATTATATCCCTTTGCAACTAATCTAGCCTTATTTCTAATTACCAAGCCATTTTCATCCAATTTATTTCTAAAAACCCATTTAGATCCTATTATAGGGTGATTTTAGGTCTATCTACTAGGGTCCAAACTTGGTTCCTAGTGAATTGGTTTAACTCTTCCTGCATTGCTAACATCCAATAACTATCTTTCTCGCTTCCTCTATAGTTTTAGGTTCTATATGAGATACAAATGCAAGATGATTATTGATATTTCTCATTGATGATCTAGTCCTTACACCTTGAGATGGATCACCTATGATTAGGTCCTTAGGATGACCATAAGCATATCTCCAATCTCTAGGTAGATCTTTATCATTATGAGCAGTATCAATACCATCATCCTTAGGTGAGTCATCATCCTTAGCTTCAGGTTCTTGATCTGAAGATACATTTAATTTTTCAATACCTCTTTCAATCAAAGATGTATCTTCCTCATCATCAATTTTATCCGAACTTGATGCTAAAGACTCATCAAACACTATATGAATGGATTCTTCTACAACTAAGCTTCTTTTATTAAATACTCTATATGCCTTGCTAGATGTAGAATATCCTAGGAAAATACCTTCATCAGACTTTGCATCAAACTTCCCAAGATTATCCTTACCATTGTTATGAATAAAGCATTTACAACCAAATGCATGAAAATAACCTAAATTTGGTTTCCTATTATGCCATAGTTCATAGGGAGTCTTCTTAAGGATAGGTCTAATCAGGGCTCTATTTAGGATGTAACATGCTGTGTTTATAGCTTCCGCCCAAAAATATTTTGGAAGTTGGCTTTCACATAGCATGGTACGGGCCATGTCTTCTAAAGTCCTATTCTTTCTTTCTACAACTCCATTTTGTTGAGGTGTCCTAGGTGCTGAAAAGTTATGATGTATGCCTTTTTCAAAACAGAATTTTTCAAATAAGTGATTTTCAAATTCAGTTCCATGATCACTTCTAATAGACACTATGGTAGTGTTTTTCTCATTTGTGACTTTCTTAACGAATTTCAGGAATATTGAGAAAGTCTCATCTTTGTGAGCCAAAAACATTACCCAAGTGAATCTAGAGTAATCATCTACTATCACAAGACCATATTTCTTTCCTCCTAGACTTGTGGTTCTAGTAGGTCCAAAAAGGTCCATGTGTAGTAGCTCTAGTGGCCTAGTAGTTGAAACAACATTCTTAGATTTGAAAGAAGTTCTTGTTTGTTTTCCAAATTGACATGCATCACAGATTCGATTATTTTCAAAATTTAAGCTAGGAATACCTTTAACTAGATCCATTTTCAATAGTTTAGAAATTAGGTGTGTGCTTGCATGACCTAATCTACGGTGCCATAGCCAACCAATCTCATTCATCTTAGCATTATTAGCAACTAAGCAATGATTACTTGGAGATAAATTACTCAAATCAATTAAGTACACATTGCCATAACGTTTACCAACAAGAATAATGCTGTTATCAATGGGATTAGTAACAGTGCAAATAGAAGCTTCAAAGGAAACTTTGAAACCTTTATCACACAGTTGGCTAATACTTATCAAATTATGCTTAAGTCCATCAACATATAAAACATTATCAATATGAGTAGATGGAGTAATTTGAATCTTACCAATACCCATGATATGGCCTTGACCATTATCACCAAAAGTAACTACTCCACCTCTTTTGATTCAAGGGTGATGAATTGATCTTTGTCACCCGTCATGTGTCTTGAGCAACCACTATCAAGGTACCACTTTCTTTTCAGTCTGATGGCTGCAAGACACTCCTGCAAAATATTCATATCTTAACTTTAGGTACCCAAGCCTTCTTGGGTCCTTCATGGTTAGATGCAATAAATATTGTTCCTTTGGGAACCCAAATCATCTTTCTTTTATCATGTGGAGTTTTACACATATAAGATTTATGTCCTTTGTTTCCACATTTAAAACAAGTAATATTTGATGATTTTTCAGCATGTACAAAAATATTTTTCAAGGATTTTTGCTTTTTAAGTGGATTATATCCTAATCCAGCTTTATCAAAAATAGCTTTTTGATTGTCCAAATCATATTAAGTTTGATAGAGCTCAAAGTAAATTTATCAACTATAGGTTTAAGTCTATCAACTTCATTTTTCAAGCTTTCATTTTCTTTTATCAAAAGTTCTTTTTCTACAACATGCTTTTCATTTTCTAAAGATAGATTTTGCATTTGATTTTTCAGATCTTTGTTCTTTGAACTTAATTTTGCAAAATCATCCATTAATTCATAAAAAGCACTATGCAACTCATCGAAAGTAAAATCATCAAGAAAACTCGGACTTACCTCATCATTGTCCGCCATGAAGCATAGATTGGCCATTTCACTCTTTTCTTCCTCTTCGGAACTTGAGCTTTCCGAATCACTCCATGTGGCCATCATTGCCTTCTTTTTGAATCTCCGGGTGCCTTTCTTTAGTTGTGGGCATTCAGATTTAAAGTGACCCGGCTTCTTGCATTCAAAACAGATAACTTCTTTTTCTTTGCCCTTGTCCTCATCTTTTCTAGCAAAGGGCTTTTTCTTTTCAAACTTCTTCTTCTTCATGAATCTTTTAAACTTCCTTGTGATGAGTGCCATGTCCTCATCATCACTTTCATCTTCAGATTCATGAGGCTCTTCCATATATTCAGAAATCTTAAGAGCCATAGTCCTCTTCTTCTTTGACTCATCATCATCAACATGTTGCTTAACTTGAAGCTCATGAGTCATCAAGGATCCCAATAATTCTTCCAGGGGTAGGGTACTTAGATCCTTTGCCTCTTGTATTGCAGTCACTTTAGCTTCCCAAGTCCTAGGCAAGGAACGCAAAACCTTTCTCACAAGATCAGAATTATCATAAGATTTACCAAGACTTTTTAAACCATTAACTATATCAGTAAATCTTGTAAACATATCAGAAATAGATTCACATGCATCCATTTTAAACAATTCATACTTATGAACTAGCATGTTAATCTTGGATTCCTTGACTTGATTTGTTCCCTCATGGGTAACCTCAAGTCTATCCCAGATTTCCTTAGCAGAAATGCAAATAGATATACGATTGAATTCATTTGCATCTAATGAGCAGTACAAAACATTCATAGCCTTGGCATTAAGTTGTGCCAATTTTTTATCATGTTCATCCCATTCCGTTTTCGGTTTAGGAATCTCCATGCCATTAATTCTAGCAGTGGGTGTGTGTGGTCCATTGACTATAATGCTCCATAGATCATAGTCAAGTGCTTGAATGAAAATTTTCATTCTAGCCTTCCAATAACCATAGTTTAAACCATTAAACAAGGGTGGTCTATTTGTAGATTGGCCTTCGGAAAAAGATGAACCAGCTTGAGTTGCCATGTGGATCTTTGACTCTTGATCGTTAGATCAAATCAAATGAGCACTAGCTCTGATACCAATTGTTGGTCCAGATAGCAACCCAAGAGGGGGGGTGAATTGGGTTTTTCAAAAATTAAACTCCTTTTAAAAACAATCCCCCAGCGGAAGTGAAAACTTAGATGTATACGAATTAAAACAGAGTATGCAAAGATAGAGAGTAAGAGACAAGGAAACAATCACTGCAAACACAAGAATTTTATAGTGGTTCGGTGTACCTACACCTACATCCACTCCCAAGTACCTCTTGGGTCCACACTATAATCAATCTGATTACAGCAGAGTTGTTTTGCAAGCTCACAACTCAAACTTGTTGTTTTCCCGGGTGCACAACGAACCCAGCTGGTTTTCAAGGCTCACCAGCACACAACCTTACACACAAGCAACTGCTTGCACAAGGCTAACAGCCTCAACGGAATCAATCCTCTGATTGACCCAGCAAACAATAACGTTTTTACAAATTTAAAAGCTCCTCCAATGAGCAAATATACAATAATAGAACAAAATAAAGAGATAGGAATCAAAGCCTGATTTGCAGATCTTGGTGGCTTGCTTCTTCTCTTCTCTTGAGTGGATCTTCCTTTAGAATGCTCTTGAAGCTCCGAAGATTAGAAACTAGGGCTTGCTTCTTCTTTTGAGATTTCTTCAAAATAGAACAAGGAAGCTAGAAATCTCTCTCTTTTCTTTTGGGAATCAGTATAATCTTTCCTTTCGAATCTTCCTCTTTTCTCTTTTGATTTTCTGATGGATTTCACTCTTGTTTTTCTGATTTTTCTCTCTTGTTTTCTTGCCTCTTTTTTTTGGATACAATAAAACCTCTTCTTATAGATTCTTCTTAATCCATAAATAGCCAAAAACTATCCGTTAGAAACAAGTGTAAGAAGGATTAGAACCAAATATAGTAATAGCCGTTGGGATTAAAAAGATAAAGTTTAGAGACGTTCTGACAGTTCTGGAGTCATTTCTGACAAACTGGAGTCGACTCTAACTTTTCTGGAGTCGGCTCTAAATCGAAAATCCCCAATCCGCTCGATCTGGAGTCGTCTCTGACTTTTCTGGGGTCGACACAAAAATCTTCTGGAGTCGACTCTAACAGTCCAGGAGTCGACTCTAAGTCGTGACCAAAAAACCATCGTTCTGTCTTTTCTGTTGGAGTCGGCTCTAACAGTCCAGGTGTCGACTCTAAGTCTGTGCCGATTTCGGAGTCGACTCTGCGATTCCATGTGTCGACTCTAATGTCTGCAATCTTACCTTGACATTAGATTCGAACTAGAACTTGATTTTTCTTGTGATTTTGATTAATAAATCAATCATAAACTGAAAAACTTAACCAAAATCATTAGTAACTTCAAATGTTATACTTAATTAGTTTTGTTAATCATCAAAATCAATAATTGGGTCAACACATTGCTTTGTCAATTACATCCATATGTGATCATCCTAAAGTTTGCCTCTAGATTAGATTGACCCTGACTTTGGCCAATTATGCCAGCTAATCTAGTTAAGTCAACCCATTGTTCACGATCAACTCCTCATAGGTACACTCGACCTCGGCTTTGGCACGACAAATCTCATGACCTAATGATTTTGTATCATGTGAACAATGGAAGCTTATGACTTAATATTCATGGAGGGATTTAGCGCATATATGTCCCATCTACATCTACAACATTTGTACTATGCTAGGTTACATATCCTATATGTATATTTTAGATTAATCTCAATTAACCTTAATTTTATAAGATCCAATCTATGATTGGGACTCCTAATCAAATTAGGATCCTGATCACTATCTAATTTAGGAACCCTAATCATGAGACCAAATCAATTGCTACCATCACTATAAGAAAAATAAAATATTGCGACGCCCAAAGGCGTCGCAATTGCATCGCTAAACATGCTATTGTGACGCAATAGCGATGCAATGACGGCATCGCTCAGATGTTCATCGCAATATCCATTTGTCGCAATTGCTCGCAATATTGACTCTCTGCGACGCAACATTGCGACTCTCTGCGACGCAACATTGCATCGCAATATTACGACGCATCCAAATGCGTCGCTAAATTAAAAATTAAATTATAATATTTAAAATTATTTTTAAATATTGCAACGCACCCAATTGCGTCGCAATATTGCGACGCATTTAGTTACGTTGCAATATTTAATAATAATATTTTTGATATAATAGCGACGCAATTCGAGTCGCTAAAGCGTCGCAAATAAAAATTTTTTAAAATATTGCGATGCAAGGTCATTGCGTCGCAATATTTATTAAAAATATTTTAGATATAATAGCGACTCAATTTGAGTCACTAATGCATCGCTATTAATTTTTTTTTAAATTATTGCGATGCCAGGTCATTGCGTCGCAATATTTAATAATAATATTTTGAAAATATTAGCGATGCAATTTCAGTCGCTAATGCATCACAAATTAAAATTTTTAAAAAATATAAAATATTAAAAATTAAAACGGTTAATACAATTTCGTTAAATTTAAATATTGATAGAAACATTCTTTACTCATATTGATCCAAACAATAATCAATTTCCAAAAATAATTCATATATTAAAATTTTGAAGTTTTCATGTACAACATAAAAAAAGAAAAAAAAATACATCAAGAATATGAGCGATCATGTGGAGGCTGTGGAGGTTGGAGACTCTGCGACAAGCGGCTAACCATATCCCGCAAATAATGCATCTCATCTTGCATGTCTGCAATCTCCTGATCCCGGCCTCGCATACGATCCTCGAAATCCTGCTCGACCTCCTGCCAAACCTCCTCTGCAATAGATCTCCGAAGGTCGTCTAAACGCTCGGAAGGAAGATCACCAGAAACTCGCGAGCTGGAGGCCTGATGGGAAAATATGTAGAAGCTCTAGTGCCCATACCATAGACCCTGCGGTCTCGCGGCTGGGCACCAACAGCCTCCAAAAACACACGCCAACTCTCCTCTGCTGAGAGTTCGACAGGAATCTCCCCATCAGTAGAGTCGACCTGCGATGCCTGGGAGCGAAGCTCCTCGACTCGTGTCTTTAAATTATGAAATCAACAATAAATGAGTTAATAAATTTCTCGAAATAAAATTTTAGAAATTAAACAGATACTACATAAATCTAATTTCTTACCGCAACCTTCCGTGATCGCGTGTCGACCCAGGAACCGTCCCTCCTGTGTGTGTCGCCCTGAATAGACGAAACTCACCAGGATCTCCGCCCTCCTGCTCAGACTATAACATTAAAAAAAATATTAATACAAATATTTGTAAATAACTAAAATAGTAATTAAAATATTTATGTTTTCTTACCATACGCCGTCTGTGCTCCTGAATCGAAATGGAGCCCAAAGTATGGCGGGAGAGACCCGTGCCAGGACCGCCCTTCTCAGATCGACGGTTCGTGCTGGCTGATGCGGACCTCCTGCGCCAGCCATCGGACTGCCAGGCCTACTGCCACTCGTGCCAAATACCCTCTGGCACGTGCGCAGGATGCTGACCCGATGACCTCCAATGATGAAGCATGTCGGAGTATCGGCATCCCGTTAGAGCCTCCCATGCTGCCCTAATGGCATCATGGCTGGCAGGATCCCACGTAACTTTTTCTGCATTAAAATAAATAGTTAGTTTCTGAATTTATTAAGTTTAAGAAATTTTATATCAGTGATAAATTGTATTTAATAAGTTTACCTAAAATTCAGAAAAATAAAACTCCCTCGTGGCTGGAGATACGTGGCGCCAATCGTAGCCACTGGGATCTGCACGCCTCTGAAATATGGCGCTGATGTGGCTGGATACATGATGCTGCTCAATAAATCTGTTAAAAAAATGTATGTTTATAAGTAATTGACTTAAAAACATAAACATATATTTTTAATTAGTATATACTTACAGCCCTTGAGCATCAAGTCAAAGTACGGTGCGGTCGATGGTGGAAGAACTCTCGGAGGTATGTGCCGATCGGCTGGATGGTAATACTACTGGAGAGATCGAAGGTTGTGCGACTGCTGGAGATCCGAACTCTCCATCTCCGACGCTCATGTGATCTGATGTAGCAGGGCTACGTCCCTGCTCACTCCGTCTGTCGTCGGTAGATCTACCTCTGCCCGTCATACTGAAAATACTAAAGATTCATACAATTAAATTACGATTAATGATTGACTATGTAAAAATTTAACACTTATAAAAAAAAGTTAAATTTTAAAAAACCTCTATGTTTAATCGGTATCATTTGTTTCGTGAAATGTTGGTTCAACATCCGATGCCGTATCGGACTGCGATTCAGTTTCATTATCATCGGAAGGAAACCGAACATTTGCATCCGCAATTTCTTGGACATCACCATTTGGATCTCTAAGTGATGTTTCAGGAGCCCTTGTGTCGTCCTCAATTGCATGCATTTCCATCTCATCCTCTTGAAATGTAAGGCACTCGGCTGATTGACTTGATGAACTCTCCTCTAATACGATTGTTGAACGTGGGACGATTTTAGAAACGGCCCACCAATCTCGCTTGTCGTTGCACAAACTTGGATATCCGC
This sequence comes from Calamus simplicifolius, assembly GCA_900491605.1. Lineage (NCBI taxonomy): Eukaryota > Viridiplantae > Streptophyta > Magnoliopsida > Arecales > Arecaceae > Calamus > Calamus simplicifolius. The sequence continues at coordinate 990,491 of UESW01004189.1, read as the reverse complement.
AGTAAAAGACTTGCTGAGCTTGGGATGCAAGGATGAATGGGTCATATTTCTGCAATCTTCATCGATGGTTCACTTCAACCAAATTGTAGTCGTTATGAACCATTTTGCCCACAGGAACTATCGGATCGAAGTTTCATAGGCCAACCAGGATATTCAACTTCAACCACCTCTACTAACTTTCCATAATAATCCTGCATATTTGCTCCAACAGTTTCTCCTTTAACACACACGCCCCAGTTCTGCGTGCCTCTTGAAGCTGCTAATCGTTCAATCTAAATTTGTATCCATTTACAAAATAGCCAGTAGAGGTTGTTACGGTCTTCAATGGCCATTGCGATAGACATTTAATGAAAATATTGTCGGTTGTGGACCATGGACCGTTTACCTATAAATTAATAAGCTATTCACATCCAATTCAAAAAATAAAAGCCATTATTGAAATTGATTGAGTGATACTACTCACAAATTCATAAAATCAGTAAGCAAACTCCGTTTCTAATTTCTGCCCAATTGCAACTTGACTGATGTCGGGATTCATCTGTCGTTGTCTATCACAAAACATCCTTATGGGATGAAAAGGATGAAAACTGATGTTAGCAATTAAATATTATGGTATATTAATTTAAATTAAAATTTCCAATTAAGCATTGAAGTATACACTTACTCAATATGGATCGACTTCTCTAAGTTATTAGGATGTAATAATGTGCTGCATTATACTCCATATCGCTAAGATTTCTTGACTTCTGCCCACCAAATAAATGGCCGATACCTTTAAAAATTGATATTCTACCGTCATTAGGTTCTCCTTCGTCCACACATACGTCATCGTTACGACCAAGATTTCGGCTCCTCGTGTGGACGTGACCCTCAAAGTAATGCGAGGCAAAAGCTGAAACTTCTTCGACCAAGTATGCATTGCATATAGAACCTTCAACCCTTGCCTTATTACGCACATTATTTTTTAACTTCTTAAGATACCTATATGTAAAGTTGAAACAAAAAATTAACCAATTTTCTTGCAATGAAATAATATTTGAAATGTCAACATATCTTAATGATGTATATATTTACCTCTCGAAAGGATACATCCAGCGATACTGCACGGGACCAGCTATGCTCGCTTCGTATGGCAAGTGAACCGGTAAATGCTCCATTGAGTCAAAAAAACTGGGAGGAAATATTCGCTCTAGCTTGCATAAAATAATTGGAATTTCCTCCTCAAGCCTTGCCATGGATGCAGAAGTAATGACTGCGGCAGATAACTCCTTGAAGAACAAGCTGAGCTCCGTAATTGCCTTCCAAACATGTTGCGGAAGCAACTCACGAAAAGCTACAGGTAATAACCGTTGCATGAAAACATGGCAGTCGTGACTCTTCATGCCGAACAACTTGAGCTTATGCATGTCCACACACCTACCGATATTTGAGGCATAACCATCTGGAAATTTTAACCCTCTAAGCCAGTTACATAAAACTTCTCGTGAATTTCTGTCAAGAGTGTAACAGGCTTTAGGATAGGTCCCATCGGCACTCCTTCTCAAATCACCTCTTCTGCAGTACTGATTAAGTTCTTCTCTTGACTTTGCAGTATCTTTTGTTTTTCCCGGGATGTTTAGCACCGTGTTAAATATGTTATCAAAGAAATTTTTCTCGATATGCATAACATCCAAGTTGTGCCGGATGAGATTTGTGCTCCAATAAGGCAAATCCCAAAATATACTTCGCTTCTTCCAGTTATGTTCTTTACATATACGGCATTTATTCTATCTGCATCCGGTTCCCATGCATACATCAACCCCAAATGCTCTATAGAATCAAATATATCCGTGCCGGACCTAACCGGTTCGGCAAATTTTGTGACTGCTTTGTTCTTTCGGAAGGCGATCAAGTTACGCCTGTAAGGATGATTTGGGGGCAAGAACTTCCTATGGTTATCAAACCATGACTGCTTACCACTCTTCTGCAATGTAAATGCATCCGAATCATACATGCAATGAGGGCATGCCAGACGTCCAGCAGTGCTCCAACCAGACAACATTGCATATGCCGGAAAATCACTTATTGTCCACATCAAAGCAGCTCTCATTAATGAAATTCTGTTTCATAGAAATGTCGTAGGCTACCACTCCTGTTTCCCACAACATTTTCAATTCGGCCACCAACGGTTGCAGAAAGACATCAATCTTTTCCTTTGGATTTGATGGTCCTGGAACCAAAACGGTTAAAAACATTGCAGTATCTTTCATGCACTTCCACGGAGGAAGGTTATATACAGTCAGTATCACAGGCCAACATGAATACTGTTGCCCCGCTTGACCAAATGGTTGGAAGCCATCGGTACAAAGACCTAATCTCACATTCCTTATATCTTCAGCGAAATCAGGATGATTTTCATTGAAATGCTTCCAAGCCTTTGAATCTGATGGATGCCGCATTTCATCCTCTTTAGATTCATGTTCGGCATGCCATCTCATATCAGCAGCTGTTGCCTCAGATCTGTATAATCTCTGCAGGCGTGGGGTAAGAGGAAAGTAATGCATCCTCTTGTAAGGCACACTTTTCCTCCTACTTGTACCGGCTCCTCCTTCGGTGTTTTTGAACCTCGATTGCCCACAAATCTTACACCATCTCAGCTCTGAGTCTTCACCCCAAAATATCATACAATTGTTCAAGCAACAATCGATCTTATTAACTGGGAGCCCAAGCCCACGCAACAACTTCTTTGTTGCGTAAAAACTGTCTGCGGCAACATTATCATTTGGCAGAATTTCTTTGATTAACTCAGCTACAGAATTGAACGCCTTTTCTGATAATCGATGTTCTGCCTTAATATTCAACATTCGAGCAGCTGTAGAGAACTGGGAATGACCCTCACACCCAGGATACAATTCTTGATTGGCAGCACTCAACATATCGTAAAATTGTTGTGCTTCTGGATTTGGTTCTTCCATAAATGTATTCTGATTGAAGTCATTACCCGATGCATTCATAACCATTTGTTCATATGTGTTTAAATTCACAAATGGTTCATCTACGGGAATTGACTCTTGTTGGCCTATAACAGCTGCTGGAATATCCTCTGGTTCACCATGACAGTACCAAACATAGTAATCAGGCACAAAACCCTTCTTACACAAATGCACCTTAACAGTTTCCACATCTCTGTAGGCTTTATTCTGACACCTGTGGAAGTTGCATGGGCACCTAATCCTAGGCCCATCCATCCATTCAGGTTGGCTACATGCAAATGCGATAAATTCTTCCAATCCATTCAGAAAATCTGGATTCAGCAAGCCATCTTTTATCCTTGCATACATCCATGAGCGAGTCCCGCTCATTTTTGACCGACTTATACAAAGTCTGGTAAAGCATTAAAAAACCAAAAAATAAAACTATATTAGTATTAATAAATATATAACTAAATTATTTCTTGGGCACACAACTAAGGTTAATTACAACCAATTAAATCATTTATAAGTACCAATTTTTTTAGGAATAAGGTACTACCATGCAAATTACGATCCTTTGCTAGCAAGGACCGATGCATAGGTTAATGGCTAAAGAGAGGGCTTGAGTTTGTGTCGGGCCATAAGGCGATGCGTTTAGTCATTAGACTTCACAAGAATTCAAGTGTCTTAAATAATTCTACCTTCACTCCATGTCTACAAGGTAAGGCCCTATCCCATTCAAGAATATTTTTTGTGATATGTTATTCTGCTATTAATTATCATCGATCGGCAACATTGAAATTTCGGCAGCATTTCCCCATATGTTCTCCTACATGTGTGGTATATAAGCCACACTAGGAGAACGTATGAGCAAATGCAAACCGAAATCTCACCCCACGATGATTACTAGCAGACTAACATGTCACAAGAAATATTCCCAACTGTCCACCAGGACAATTTGAGAATTTGCAAGACTAAGGCTTACAAATTCTCAAACGGGTCTAAAGGTTAATTAAAGTGCTGTGATTATGAAAGTCCGAAGACAATCGAACTTATGCTTGTTATTCTTAACATCTTGTGAATTATACATTATACATCTAACTTTTTAAGATTATTGTGTCAAATACAAATGTTTGCGAATACTAAAATGTAAATCATTGAAACTAGTAATTTGTTGCTGAAATTAAATAATATACAACAAAACATTTTATTTAGCATTTCAAAATGTAATGCATCATTAAGTTTGCAGCAGAATATAAATAATCAAGACATAACAAATGTAAATGAGTATAAATGCACAAATACTATTGTCATAAACATTCTGCTTAAATTAATTATTGCATAATATTTTATAAATTAAATTAAAACAAGACTTCTATCTAGCATTACAAATATTATTGCATAATCAAGACATAACATCAGTCTATCCAAAGAGCTCCGACTAATGACATAAATTAATTAATTTATAACTAATCTAATAAAAAAATTAGATTAGTGGTCACATTTTTTTAATATTTATCATCAAATTATTTGAAAATATTTTTAATAATAATAAATATAA
>UESW01004189.1:850912-981563 GCA_900491605.1 Calamus simplicifolius | reverse complement strand
ATATATAGAGGTTGGCAATTCGTGTTTCTGCATCGTATTTGTGTCATATCAAAATTAAGGTATAATAACATATGAGTAAATACTATTACACAAGTAACATGATGCAACACATAGCCCACTTAATAAATAAATAGTATTGAATTGGTATGATACGACTCATTCAACATGAATAGACACAACTTGTTTAATACGAATAAATATAACCTAACCCATTTAATATGACCTACGTATTATGTTATCAACTAAATGAGTCATAAGCGGATCACTTTCAAGTTGGTGGTAAACCCATGCCACGACATGATTATTTTATATCATAATTGTGTTAACACGTTTATAACATCAATCCACTTAAAATCAACCTGACCCACTTATTTCGCATTGAATTCATGTCGTGTTTGTATGTGTGTTCAATTTTGCCACCTATATATATATGTGTGTGTGTGTGTGTGTGTGTGTGTATACATACACACACACACACACACACACACACACATATATATATATATATATCTATATATATATATATATATATATATATATATATATACATATGTCTGTATATATGTCTGTGTAACAAGAGAGAGAGAGAGAGATGGATTTAGCTACATGTGAGCCCAGATTCGATTGCCCTTTTCAACCTTGGATCCATGCAGATAAAAGATTCCAAACATGGAAAACTATAGAAAAAGTAATGGCATGCACTGAAAACCTAACATTAGTGATCATGAAAGCCTTCAAGAGAAGTTAAAGGAGTAATTATTCAAATCAAGCAACATTAGTTTCCTAATCAAATCCTAAAATCTATTCAAGTAGTGTTGCCTAATCAACTACTATAGTTTCTTGCAAGATTAAGTATTTTCTTGGATTTATTTTAAAAAACATTGATTTGTGCAACTCTTTGAAGAGCCTATTTAATAAAATTGGTGCCACAAGCCATCTCATTATCTTGAAATTCATATAGCCATGACACACTTAGTCCTTCTTCGGAGTTATGATCCTTCCTGTTCATAATCCTAATTTGTCATATCTAATGCCTACAACCTAAGTCCTCTTCTTCTCCTCTTTTAGATCCAGAATATTCTTTCATTTCTAATAAACAGATAAATAAAGCAATTTTCTATTGAAAGTCTTGAATTAAATCCTCCTCCTTCATCACTTTTAGATCCATGAAACAAAATTCAGATAGTCCATGAATTAAAAATTATTATATAATCCTATCATATTTTAGTAACACATTTGTTTTCTCTGAATATACACTGAGAAGTAGAATACCTAGAGTATTTTCTAGAGGTATATTAAATTGAGCTGCACCTGATGATACAAGACAAGAGAACATAGTATGATTAATGCATTATAGGAAAAGGTTTATCTACTCGAATTAATGCATAGGAAAAGGTTTATCTACTCCCCTTTCATCACATGAATGATAGTCTTTCAATGCAAACCTCAGTTTTTGCATCAAAATTACAGTAGGGATCTAATCTTAACCTCCTTTCCCTATACAAAACATGCTATTTTCTAAAAAGGCATTGATTGATTGTCTAACTTTAATTGCAAACTTTGCCCACAAAAAATTTGATATAATTTAATAACAAGTTAATCAAATTATAGGCCTTCTTTTTGTTAGTCATTTTATGAAGTGATAAATAAAGTGGAAATAGAGTGAAAGTTTCCTCTCTGCTTCCACGTGACACATCATTTTTTTAGTCATTTCATGAAGGTAGAGATGAAGCAAAAACAGAGAGAAATCTTCTCTTTACTTCCACATGGTAGTATCGCTTCTTTATGTGAAGTAAGAGAAATATTCGGTTTGATTCTTCCTCACTATTGTGAGTTCTTTCATCCCGACTCATGGTGCCAACAATATTTTAATATCAAAAAAAAAATTGAATGGATGTCAAAATAATGAAAATAGTGTAAAAGTCAACATAATGGAAGCAAAAAGAATCTAAAATAGACAAGGTTCCTTTCTAATTTTACATAGTGATATGGCACCATAAAATGATCATCCACTGTATATCCAAGGATATAATTAAAATTGTAGTGTAGCAGAAATAGAGAGAAACCAAACTGATTAGAATTGAACAATGGACTATTAGGCAAGCTAAAGAAAAAGGTGAGATGATTTTCAATTAATTTAAATCAAATATATATTTAACTGATTTTTTCTCTATGAATTTGTTGTACGTGTTTAGTTTAATAAGTAGTAATATATTAGATCATGACATTTGATTTGTTGAAATAATTGGCATCTATGTTTAATTGATTGAATAATATATTTTTTGATATAAATTTTTGCAACCATGCTAAGGTTGAAAATGACCTAATACCACCTTGACAATTGTTTTGTGGTTAAACTCAAGTCACCATCATTCCATGGGTCTTATAAAAGATACCATTGACTTGGAAATATAGCTAGCGACATTACAATTTATGACCACTGTTATATTTTTAAGATCTTTCATGATCTTAAATAAATTACTTAAAAAAATGAACATGCATGCTCCCTTCTAGCACATCACATAATTGATGCTTGAGGTTACTCATGCTAGTGATACTTTATTCATGATATAAATATGTTAGCTCATGTCCAATGAATGACCCCTTCTAAGGAATTCCAGCATATTTTAGAGAAGGCTGGAAACTACTAACCGAAAGATGGTAGTTTTAACATATATTAGTCTTTGAATTATACTTGTTATTAACTCATTTGTTACAATTCATCCCAAAAAAAATTTTGGTAAAATGATTTGTTGGAGGAAATTGAAAAACATCTTTAAGCGCATAGTTCCACATTCTTTAAACCACCAAAACCCTTCTTACCTCTTTTTCCTAGCAACAACCAAATGCCTAATACCATAACTGCCCTATATAGACCCTATAGCAAACATGTGACTAATCAGAATGGATGCACATACCCTATAGCAAATGAACCAATCACTCTTTATAAAAGGTATAGCCGATGGCAACAAACAAGGGTATGAAAGGTGAATCCATCGTAACGAAGCACATGGCATAAGTTTCAAGCAAGCCACCTAGCCTTATCATTAGATACAAAATTTAGTTTTAAAAGAAAAGTTTGCTTGAAGCTAGAGGGGGTCTCTTTCACCGTCCTTCCTTTCGAAGCTCCAAGAAGACCAAATATGTGCATCTTCATCCACTCTCCCTCCATTCTCTCTTCTCAACTAAGACGAGGCTATAAGACTCATATTTGGATACCATCAAAACTTTCGCTTACTAACTTGGTCACTAGAAGGTCTTTGCCAAACAGCCTTTAGTACCCCTACACTCTCCCTTTATCTTTAAAAGAACTTATTCAAGGTATTTGAGCATTTTTTTTTGCTAGGCTCACAGTCACCCTCATTTCCAAATGTTTACTATCATCACCATCCTCCCTCATTTCCAAAAGACTACCATTGTTATCATCCTATTGTCATCTAAGATTTTGCCACCTCGTTCCTAACACCATTAGTTACTATCAGAGATATCTATATTATCTAGCACTCTTTGATGCTTTATTATTAATGATTATTCAAAAATCCTTTTGATTTTGGTGCGTAATTATCGGATGAGTTTAGATTGAGAATGAAGGAATTCGGAGATTTCGCGAATCAGATGGAGAGATTTATGAAGTACGGTTTGGTTAAACTTTATGAAACATTTTGAAGGTGTTTTAAGGGGGAAGATTATTTCAAAGGTGGGGAAAGAGGGTATCATGGTCATGTGAAATTTTTTATACGACAAGATTTTGATACCTCTAATTTTTAATTTTTAGGATCAGGATTCTAACCTTCAAGTTCTACTTGTTGAAAAAAATAAAATTATTATGAAAGTGATGAAATATGTGGATAAATAATGGATATAATTACTTATTTAGAGTGGCATTTGGTTTAGGATAGAATTACATCAGTGAATGAAAAATTTACACATGATGTACTTTAGGGAGGGTGGGGTCTTTTTTTTGACAATAAGAAAGATATATTTGCTATTTAAATGTATTTAATCTAATATATCGAGCCAAAACATGCTAACCGCAACATACCCATAAGTATAATCTCATGATTATACAAGATATCCATCATGATATTATCAATAACTAGTAGCAAAATTAGATTTTAATATTCAGCTTGCTTAGAATAAATTTGAATGATATTATTGTCAACAAATATTTCTCGATACAAGAAAAAAAGACCCTAAATCATAGCAAAAATTCACTTACGCAACTAAACTCTCTCCCATCAATGCCTCGACATATCTACTTATTTGAATCTAAATGGAGAGAAATAATAGGATAGTGAGCATAATGGCCCAATAAGCAACGATCACCTCTAATAAAAAATTGGTTAATAATATTTGAATATATTTTATTTAGAATCAAATATAATAAACAATCAATATAATTATTAAAGGAATTAAAAAAATAATTTCATAATTTAAAGGCTTTTTATTGTCATTATATAAATTTATCATGGTGCAACATATCATCCAATCTGATTGTTCTTGAAATTATCATCTTATCATCCACTAATATTTAACCCTTTGCTAGTAGAATCCTAACAAATGCATATCTCCCATCGATTATGGGTATGAATCAATGTGTAACCATCACTAGTAAGATCTCAGTCAATGTATGTCCCATCAATCCTAAGTATTACTCAGTATTTAACCTCCATTAGTAGGTCTTGGCTAATGCATATCTTCTATCAACCAGAGTTATTAAACAGCATTTCACCTCTACTTGTAGAATCTTGACTAATACATATACCCAATTGATCATGTGTATTAATCAGTGTTTAACCCTTATTGGTGAAACAACTAATACATATCACCCATTGGCTTTAGATATTAACCAACATTTAACCCCCACTAATAGGATCTTGACCAATGTGTATTCTCATCGGTTATGAGTATCTAACTTTAACCAGCATTAGAATCTCAATATCTTAGAATTTTATAACTCATTTTATGCCATATATTATTCATAATTCATATACAACAAATTAGCTTTGGTAATTATGATAATATATCAATCACAAGTTGATAATGTATTAGTTCATAAACTGATAATCATAATCAATTATCAAAGTTCATAACATAATGTTTGATGGCATATCCACAATTCATAAATCCATGTGATTCATTTATATTTTAATAATAGTAAATTAAGGATACATTTGGTTCACAGGTATGGAGGAGAATGAGAAATAATTCCATTCCTAAATAAATGGGTATGCTATTCAAATTCCCATACCTATGTTTAATTTGCATAAAAATCAAAATGAAAATGATATTCTAATTCTCATTGTTTATGCTTGGTTTATACAAAAAGGAAATGAGAATTAACATATATTTAATATAAATGTAGGAAATGGCAGGTATTGTAGATATTCTAGAATGTCTCCACTAGCCCCTTGACTGTGGCTTGGCCTTCTACTTTACAAGGCAAAGAGAGAGGTCAAAGTCATGTTCGTGGGCACGATCGAAGTATAGTGGTTTTAGTGATGGTTAAAGAAGGATGGGGACCAAAGCTTCTTCTCTACTAGGGATTTCAACCAAGGTCTTCTACCTCTCGATTATCTGACATTAGTGCCTACATAGATCCATTGGCTCTCCAGCCCCATGTGGTGGTTAGGAATGGGTATGGGCTAGGCCAAGCCGAGGATAAAAAAGGCAGCCTGAGGCATCAGCTAGACCAAGTCCAAACTCAAGCTAAGTATAATTTACGTGTGCTTGGCTTGATGGAAATTTCTTAGGGCCCAAGCTCAATCCAACCGGCCCACACTTATATAAACTGTATGTATATGTATTATATGATGAAAGCATTCAATAGTTAGAATAGTTAAAATATAGGCTTTTATCTTGCTAAAAAATTATTTTCCATCAAAATATATAAGTATATAAAATATATGTTTATCACAATATATATGTGTGTGTGTGTGTGTGTGTGTGTGTGTGTGTGTGTGTCTTTAGCCTAATTTTTCTAAGTCCAGGCTCATCCCAAATTTGAACAGTCCCAAAAATTTAGGCTTAGGCCTTGAAATTTTCTAAAGCAGGCTTAGGTTAACCCATGCCCACCCCTAGTGTGGTGATTAATGGTGGCAATGGTAGTGCTGGTTTGGTATTCATAGTAGAGAAAGAATTAGAGAAAGGAAAAGAAAGGCCATGATTTGCAACCCCGCCAAGGGCGGACTTTGGAGAATGGGTGTCTACATAAGAGTTGAAATGACTATCAGGGGATTGGGCGAAATGCTAATCCCTCAAAACATGGGTTTGCTATTCGGGATGGAATGGCAATGAGACTGAAGATTTCATGAACCAAACATATGGAATAGAAAAGGTATAAATCGTTATAATTCTAATCAACTCTAATTATTTTCTTCAAAATCTATACTTACATTATGACCATGACTATCAAATATATCTAATTAGATCTAAAGGTCATCATTAATGCAAGATTCTCTTAAGGTAGTGTTTGATAAAAAAAAAATATTATTCATAGATAAATGTATGGGATAGAGTTTGTTCCCTGGCCATCCCTAGAGATATCTTTTGGCTATCCCATTGATTATATCAAATGCAAAAGGTAAATTCATAGGATAACTTTTTTTTACTCTTATTGGAGGGATAACCAGCTATTCCTGCATTTTCTAGGGAATAAATTGAGGAGATATTCCATGGTTAACCATGGATTATCCTTTTAGTTAACTTTATTCCCAGCTACCCCTTATACCTAGAAGAAGTAATAAAGCTAAATCCCAACGGATATAAAGAAACCTAAGATTAAATCCTTACTGATGTAAAAAAACCTAAATGAAAGAGTTGACCATTAGTCCTCCATTAATCACTTCTCACAAGGTTAAGGTTTCTTATCGTGACAAATAAAACTCTTTGTATTAGAGAGAAAATCTTCAGAATCAATACTGCAATTAGAATCTATTTTATAGTTGCTAAAACCAATAGGCTTCCTATTTTTAACAATATTTTTATTTCAAAAAATTTAAAGATATACGCATCAAAGAAATATTTAAAAATATTCCTAACTCTTATTATATTTCCAGCTCATCTGATACAAGTTTTATAAGAAAAATATATATAAATCTAAAATAAATTCCAAAAACTACCTTTAAATTATATGACATAAAATGACATTTTTATAATTTTTAAAAATTCATTAGTATTAATACATATTCATTAAATTATCAATAATTTCTTATCTTTTCTTATTTAAGTTGATTCAAGATTCATTGCAAAGCTAACTTATGCTAGATGTAATAAAAGTTGACATACTCAGAAACCTTGATTATATTTTAACCTGATCTCTCTTTCACCTTCCCCCCGCCACCCCCCCCCCCCCCCCCCCCTTCTTCTAAGCTATAGTCCATCCGTCTAGAAGCATTCTTCTGCTTAGAAACCAAAGATTCCAGTTCAAATACTGGACGTCAGTCCCTAAGAATTTGGACTTGAATAATTATATTTCAATTTAGAATCCTAGATGGTACGTCTTCAAGAATTTAAACTTAGATCATTAAAATACAGACAAATCATCCTCTCATTCTCTTCTGAAAAAGAAAAGAAAACCTATAAGCTTTACCATTGCCCCTTTTTTAAAAAAATTCTAACCCAATGTAGCGTCAGAGCAATCTTGCGAGCATCAACAAAAATGAATTATATACAGCTTTTCCATATCTAAAAACTTCCTTGTGCCAACATTCATGTTGTCCTCTTCCTCACTTCATTGACATGTCGATATGCAATCATAGTACAGGCGGATGGCCTTCCGTTCATGGGCCACCTTTTGTTCACAATAATAGTAAATGACAGATCCTTGCAATTTATTTTTTCAAGTTTACAAACACTTTAGTGCTTTCTTAAACGGAATGATGATAGATAATTGAAATGCCTATTCCGACAACAAAGCATAACTTGAACTGTACCAAAATAAGACAACTGTCGCAATACAAAATTTTTGGACCACACCTACAAAACTGGAGCGGACTTTCCAAGGAAACAGAAAGGCAAGACCATGGATCCTTCTGACAACTCCCATTCTTCTGGCATACAAACGAAGTAGCTGCTGCACTTTCTGATGTACCCCATTAAAGTTTCACATGAGAGGCAAAATTTGGTTGGGAAAGAGATCAGCAATCAAGCTACAGAAGCAAAGAATCAACTTCCCATGGCAAATAAAGAGCACCTCAAGTTTGACAGCGTAAATTAGCTTGATGCATGAACCGTTGATTGAAGAAATGCAAGACGGTTCTTGGTGAGCGTTATTTTGTCCTCTGCGTCGCTTACTTTCTCCCTTACCCCACGGACAACCTCCTCCGGTGCCTTCTCTACAAACTGCAGCATAATATATGTTCAGGTAATGAGCACCCATTGGTATGCAATGCTTCAACAAAGTGCAAAGACTCATTTACATGCATGTAGGCAATGCATATAAGTACACAGACTTAAGACTCATCTCCGATGACTTCCAAGGTAACATGGATGTACTCACATAGGCAAACTGTATGCATCCACAAGTAAACAAAACCCAAATATTTTGATTTAATTGTACTTGAATGACTAAAAAGAATGTTTGATAGCTCAGGTTTGGTTTAAAAAATAAAACCCAAAAATGCATATTTTCATGGACGCTCAAGGCAAAGGAGAGAGATACTTTAGGGGAATTGAGGCGAGCAACAAGAGCAACATATTCTGATTGCATCTTTGAAAGGCGCTTGGAGAGCCGTTCAACTTCAGCTGATATATCCACCATATCTGCAAGAGGGAGATAAGCCTCCAAACCTTCACCAGCCACAAGGTGAACTGATTGTTTCGCATCATCTGATAAGATTTGCAGCAGGAAATATGCAGATATTTCAGCACCCTATAAGGAATGGTTCTCTTGAAAGAAAATGAGCAAAAGGAGGAATATTCACACATGCCTGGAGGAGATTCCATGAAACTAATATTGTGCAGATCAAGCCTGGATAGCAGAGCCAAGACTTGCTTTTCACTCTGTTAGGAGCAAATATACAGATACATAATCATCCACAAAGCATATTCGGGTTCAGATTCATGAATGTGTGCTATGACTGGATAGTATGAACACAAATGACGACTTTGCAGCTACATATATAGCAAATCTACAAAGAAATGGAAAACATATAATCAACAAGAACATCCACAGCAACCATTTTGAGAAACAGATGTTATCTTTACCATTTAGTTATCCAATCATACTCAGACATACCTACCTATGTACATGAGCATAACCATAACCATCTAGCCATTTTCCCACTACTTGGGGACCGCTATCCATGTACATGGGCAACATACAGATAATACAGCAAATGGACATCACAAAGCATGAACGTAAAGATAAGTGGATATGTTTGCAAGCCTCCATGCATAGATACAATCATATAAGTACTTTGACACATTAAAACAAGCAGAAATGAAAAGATCAACGTTCAACTTTTAACATCCATGAAACAGGCTGGGCAGTCATTTTTTTTTTCAAAGAAAATGCCAGATGTCCCATATATTTTACAGAAATAGATTTAACATGAGTCAGCTATATAGAGACACATGCTTATCTAGATGCAAGAATGCTCGAATGAAGTAAAATAGATATGCATAGGACCACAAGATGCCTGCATGGTTGCCATGCCTGCAGTATGTAAGAGACGTCTGCAGATGCTTCTGTTGCCCCAATTAAAATGATTTGCTCGGATCAAGTGTAATTGTCTATCTCACATGGGGAGAACTAAACATAAGATGTTGAAAACAAGCCAACACTTACTGATATATAATCAAGGACATCAGCACTTGCAACAATAGAAGCAGATATACGTTTAGCTGGCTCAACAGAATATTCAGCTCGTGCATTCCTGATAGCTCTGGTCTAGGAAACCACAAAGGTACAAAGGCAAGAGTCACATAGAATGCATGGAAAAACTATTCAAAGAAAAGACCATAAAATCTTCAAGGTTTAGACTCAAGACTTGTTGAACTTACCAATGACTGTAAATTCTCGAATCTTTTGACCAACTTGGCATCCCTTGGAAGTGATGAATCAGGCCAGTGAGATGCTATAAGAGCCTGCTTTCGATATGGCAATGCCTGCATATAAATTAGATGACAGTGTCAAACTATACTGAAGACAGATGTAGAGATTAGAACTAACAGTTGGTCTAAAACATCGTGACTGGTGATTCTGTCAGGGAAAACAGCATTGTTTTCTAGAAAGAAACTTAACGTACCAAAAGTTTGGAACTAGGGATACAGGCACTCGATGAACAGCTAGGATAAGCATACTTGGACCACCAAAGTAGCATATTATCAACTCAAAGAATGAATGCAAGAACCCAACTTGTTATGCATAAATCAATAAAGATGTATCTAAAAAATAGCCATAAGTGCAATGCCAAACGGTGCAAGTATCATAAATTTGGGCTGACAGAATGCATAAACATAGCTTTCTCTCAGATGTTAGGTCTACATCATCCAGCAGATACCATCAGCCAATGCCCCATTATGACACAGATACATGTACTTGCTTGTACCCACACAGGCAAAGAATGACTAAGTCTGATTCAGCATATGACATGCATCCTCTCATACATCCAGTCCACAACACTAATGATAAGTCTTGCCTATCTGACATATCATTTAATGAATAAATAAATAGAAATTAAAATAAAGTGCTTTCCGAGCATCAAAATGGATGATTTGCAAGGCACTAAATAATTTGTTTCATGATTCCTTGTTTCAAGGGTCTAAGCATGCAATGAACTTCGGCATGGTAGCTAATAATTTTCACATTTGAGATGAGCTGTACATGAATCTCATAAAATAACAGGAAGGAAATTTTAATTAATACTTGAGGGTTGCAGAAAGTAAACAAGCATTCAATTCCAGAGATCCATGTAACAATTTCATTGTATAAACTACAAATAATTATCAACTAATAAGTCTTATCTCTTTTTTAGATGGAGCTCTACCTGCCATAATTCTTCAGTGACAAATGGCATAAAAGGATGTAGCAACTTCAGTATGCTTTCAAAAACATACAGAAGAACACCTTGCGCCACAGAAGCAACTGAATAACTCCCAGAGTGATAGAGACGAGTTTTACTAGCCTCAATATACCTAGTAAAACAGAAGAAGTAAACCTACTTAGCATAAAGCAGGAAAAATATGGACAATGTGAAACAACTTAAAAACTGTACGGTAAGATGAAAAATAACTAGAACCATTAACAGCTTAATCTTTAAGTGAGAGGCTAGAGGCCACATTGGAATGAACAAAACAACATCACTTGTTAAAACCGACCCATTCCCTAACAGTTTCAGATTTGGGTCTGATTAGTTCACATGATAATGCTAAGGTTGCTGGAGGCAGTGAGCTCAAAAACCATCCGAGTCAATTATTTATTTAATTAACCCAGTTCTCATTTTGACTTGTCCAATGTCGAGGCTTATTTATCCTTCCAATAAGCATGGTATAGACTGGACATGAGGGGGGCTGTCAAGCCTAATATGCATCAGCTTTGGGGTCAGGTAGCAAGTTAATATTACTAAGTTAAACATAAACTACGTTTTTCTATCATGCTTCCGGCTGTATATAGGTAGTGCCATAAATAGTGGGAAGTACAAGGGGATAAGGGCATTGGGTAAGGGCTGTAGGCATTAAATAAAGACCTTAAATGGGTGGGATTGAAGCTTGGTTTCCGAGAAAAATATTAAAAAAGCACAGTAGCTGAACACCATAAACTAAAACTGATGTTTGTAATGTGTGCATGCTAAAATAAATACTATATTAGAACATGCATGATTTAATAGTGAAGAAACATGATAGTAATCTAGTTAGCGATAGAAATTGGAAATTTGTAATGCCTAGGAGTACAGAGCAAAAAGCAAATATTTTAGAGGGCTGAATCCTATCAATAAGATGGCATATTATGGCTTGCATGAAGCATGTTCAAGCTCTACGAATATAAAATACACATATAGATTAATAAAATAAGCAAAAGAATACAGAAGATAATAGATATTTATATGCATGATATTAATACAAACCCTAACTTCCAGAAAAGATTATATAAATAAGACTACCAAGAGAAAGAAAGACCATGAGGCAAATACAAGTCTCTCAGTGGAGAATGGGGAAAGTAAAATAGCTACGAGAAGAGGAGAAAGTGGAAGAGGCTGCATAAAAGCTGGCGATCGTGATAAGCCAAAGACAGACAAAGATGATGCTTGAGAATAGAAGTTAAAGCACCATGAAGGCAATTGATAAAAATCTACAGCAGTGAGACTCTGATCATAAGTCAATAAGCAAGCTGAATGATATTGGAGTAATAAAAGGTAATAAGTGGTACAGAACCAATATCTGATTTTGCAGTCACAATATGTCCAACTATTGATGAAACCCTAAGCAACAGAAATGAATGTGATCATCAAATCATGAACTTCATAAATGTAAAATAGATGCTTATTAGGCTACCAACAAGATAAAGAGGCTGACAAAGTTGAGTGAAAGTACTTGGATGCAAAGAAGCATGGTATGTCGGACCGTACCAAACTGTCCGGTATGAGGTGTGCCAAACCATATCAATTCGAAATCAGTACAGTTCACCATTTTGAAATGGTATAGGACCGGTATTGCCCTGAACCGCCTACCGCCTTGTACCAACCTCATACTGACCTTGTACCATAGCAAACTGCCCCTTACCATGCCAAAACATCCAGTTCAACTTAATATGGGGTGGTTTATGGGTTGGAACCTTCCAGTTTACTTAACCAGTACATCGTTGGGTTGGTTTGGTTCAGGATGACTAGTATGCCATCGATTGGTATAGTACACCCCATATCAAACCGTACCAACCTCATTGAAATGGCACCCGTTCTTGGTACAGCAAACATTGCAAAGAAGGATTAACAAAATGGGATCCATAATACAATTTTTACAAGTCAACAAAAACCATCCTCAAGCTGCCTATTCCTTTAACCTTGCCGATAATAGTTCATAACTACAACCATAACCAACAAGCCTTGTTCCAACCATTTAGGGCTAATAGTAGTTCCAAAACTCTAATATTTTATCTTAATGCACCCTATTTGTCACAAGCCACAACCTGTGACTGAACTTATTTGAAATCCCAAGGTGTCTATTTTAGATATAGTTGATCACATCCTCAATAGAAAACATATGATCAAACAGAGCATAACTAAACATATGATCAATCTTCAATAAATGCTTTTTACAGAACTTTGAACCTAGCATAGTACACATAATACAATACCTTCAGAAATATGAAGAAAACATGAATAGTGGTAAACATGAATAGTTCTTCAAAAGTTACTAGATTCAAAAGCAACTTCAAAACACCATGTCCCCTCTCCTTGAAAAGGTCGAGTCTCTCCCTCACCGGCCACATTGAAAGGATTGTATAATGGATGCAGTTACACAGCTTGATACTTTTACCATGGCAAAAAGTTCAAATTTCAACTAAAACCATTTAAAATGTGGTGTATAAATCAGATTACCACTGACAAGTTTATCTGTAGTTTCACTGAAACCATTTCACAGAGAAATACCAAAATCAAAATTTTCAATAAGATATGGGATGCAGTAAAATGATTAAAACACAGCTTTGAGAAGAGTTCAAATAAGAAAATAAGATTGCATGTTCTTTAGAAGTCCCTCACTGTTAAATGCCTAAAACAGATGAGGCCATTCATATCCTCAATGATAATCTAAATGATGCCACTTATATCCTCCTTGTTAAAATGAATGAAACCATTCGTATACTCTAGGTGCACTACCAGCTGATGAGAAGTCCACTCATATCCTCATCCATAATTTGAGTGACACCATTTTCGCCACCAGGCTAGAGGTCCCACTTATATCTTTCAAGTACTTTAAATTTCACAGAAGTTGTCAAATGCCACAAGGAACAATTTGTCCAAAAGAACCAAAGGAAAATAAAAGTAGAAGTTCTAATAAGAACAGTATAAGTCTAAACATGTTTATATGAGTTTAAAATCAATTAGATAACTCATGACTCTTCAATATTCTCGTGGAAATCGAAATATAAATTTGTACCAACATAGAACCAAATTTCTAAAGAGTAAGTCAAGATCTTTGGAATTAACTGCAGATTTCAAAATATAGAAAAATTTTAATAGATGCTAAATGTAAAATCAAAATTTGAAAAGGAATCCCAAAATTTTGAAACGAAGTTTAATGGACTTCATAGCATAGCTAGATATGAAAAGGTTCAAAAAAACAACACAATTCAAAATCAGATGCATGATTGAAGTAATTGCAAAGAAAATTCTAGATTCTAGAAAAGTCCATGTAGTGTAGAATTTCAAAACAACAAATAAGTTTGAAGGTGGTTATAACAGTCAAATACAGCAAGCAATCCATAAACTTAAAGGAATGTAAAAATAATTCACAACATGGCACAAAAGAAGAAAATGTTTGTGTTGAAGCCTCTTCTCTCTAAACCTATGTCTTCATTCATTGTCCTCCCTGGACATTGTAGAGAGGCTCAGTAGGTTCACTTAATTACCAGAGTAGGTCATTTCCCTAGGTTGACCACATAAGTTAGCTATATGAATGAGTTGCTTGGTTATGTTGGTTGACCTAAGACCTTGGTAAACAAACTACTCATTCATTTGGTACAAGACTACTAAAGGCAAGTTTACAAACTATCCATTCTTATCGGCCTGACGGCCTTAACCTTTTGGGGTCTACTTTAACTTGGCATCAAAATTCAAAATCAAGTTGCTGGAGAGCATAAGTTCATATCCCTCCAAGCTAATGATTTATTCAATTAACCTGTTTGTCATCTTGCCCTCATTTCGATCTCGACAAGCATTACCCAGGCCACATGTGAGAAGGGTGTTAAGCCTAATATATATTGTTATTTCATTGCTAGGGATGGCAATTGGTTAGGTACCCTTTTTTTTTTTGCACTATCAAAACCCATATCCAGTTTGAAAATCTGAAAATCGAAACCAGTTTTTTAAAAAGGTTAAATCCAAACATGTAATTGAACTTATTGTTAAACTCATAAGTCGTAACCAAACAGTATCTGAATCGGTTATGAAAACCGATCAGGTCAAACCAGTTATGTGACCCAAACCTATTCGAGACTGATATTAAATTCATTTTGTATCATAAAAACCATATATATATTGAATCAATTCATTGGAAGTTCCGTTTAAGGTAAGGAGTTTGAATCCACTATTCTACCTAAATGAGTCATAAATTAGTAATTTTTATAACATTTAGAAAATCCAGCTTTTCCTGTACTTGATTTTCTAAACACAAACCCAATCCAGTTTAAACACAAACCAAACTGAATCAAGTTTTTTTACGATCCAAACCCTTTTTTTCGGTTCAGTTTGCTTCATCCTACCCATTGCATCCTTATTCATTGCCCATCAACATAGGATTTTGAAGTGTAATGGTTAGCTAACAAATATAATTGAAGTTTCCACTATTAATCCATTGCCTTTTTTCCTACATTTACTTAAGATACAACACATAAACAAGAAACTAACCCCATTTAAGTCCAATAAATTACTCAAGAAAACATATTCATAAGAATAAAAGGTCAACGTTCCAATTAGTACAAATTCCACATATTTAAGGTTGGGCAAAAATTCATACTAACCCAGCAACCCATACCATACCATATTGATAAGATACCATACGATACCAACGTTCAATTTGATATGAATTGAACCAATCCAAATCAAGCACTATGGCTAAGAGTACCGAATCAAAACAATCCCATACCAATGAGAACTATCCCGTACCCTCAGAACCAATTAAAACTATTCTGTACCATCCAGTACCAAGGCATATTATCCGGTAGCACTATAGCTAAGAGTGAGAAAATATGCTAGCTCTCTGTTTCGGCACAGGGTGCAAATTATGGTACCAAAGAGTACCATACCAAACCGTTAATGTATCGACATGGTTCTCAATACTAATTTGCAAACTTGGTTCAAATGCTAAGTATTTTTCAAATATTAAAGGCTCATAAATTTTATTATACCCAAAAATTACTAAAACCTAAAAGAATAATAAAAGAAGTGACTTATCATAGTTTCCAAAAGATTTCTTCCAACACAGCACTTCAACATAATGATTAATTTTCAGATATCACGTGCATAAGTGCTTTCCTAAGTATGGGTCAGGTCACTGCACTCACATTGAACATGAACTCCTTTCTCCATGTATCATATTTTTAATGCAATTCAATTGAGCAATACTAATCTTCTTTTGGACAAAAACAAGTCAAGTAGATCTAATATGGCATATCAATACTTCACATGCCTACATTTTTTATCCATGCAATCAATGTTAGAATTAAAAGAAAATTTCTCCATCTCATTTTGTAGTGCAACAAATGAATAACATTTAGATTGCCATTCATTTGATTCTCCACATGCAAAACAAGTGCATCTGCCATATCCACTGAAAGCCATAGTTAATAATTTTTTTTTCAGTCCTTTGTTAAAAAATGAACAAGTACTTGAATTCCTTGGATACATGCACATAGAAAGCCCTAAATTTCCATTTGGTGTAAGAATGAAATTTTCCAGAGGAATTTCACCTGAAACATTACAACAATTACTAATATGGTTAAAAATCAGCCCCTGTAGCAGCATTCTTCATCAGTTACAAGTTTGAAATACACCATTTTTCCTGATAATCTCTTTAATAGAAACAAATGTGTGGATGAATGAAACAAGCTATGATCAAATCAGAAGAAAAAACTTCAACAATATCAGTGACCGAAAGAAATTCAGACATAATGAACACTGTCAGAACTCAGCAACATGACACTCATAAAATTAACTATTCTTAGTAAATGAGTTATCTTACCAGTCAGCAAAATCACCCCAGAAGAAATCATAGATTTCTCTACCAGCATCTCCAAAGAAAAACTTGTCATAGCTTGTGGTGACAATATCAATATGCTCATGAAGTTTTGAGACCTGGAAATAAGCATGTTTTTTAATGATTACAAGACAAGGGAAATAAGAGGAGGCTGATCAGAATACGCTTACCACCCAGCATTCCGGTATTGGTAATTTAAGAAGTGATTCCTCTGTATCAAACTGGATGAAGCATAGTAATTGAAATTAATAGAAGAACCCAAGCTGAATGCAGAAATACAAAACTTAAAAGAAAACTTGCCACAGAAACTGGTAAGAAAAAAAAAATTTGTTAAAAACACTCGGCCGATTATTGGGAGCATATAGGGTTGTGTTTCAGTATGACTTCACATTGTAACTTTTGACTTACAAATGTATTAAACTAGTTTTTATCCTTCACCAGTAATTTTCTAAGTCTAGTGGAATCTAAAAGGATTGCACTTTGCTTATCTGAACCAAAGATTGGAGTACCCCAAGGACCACTACTGGGGGCTTGATATGCCCTGATTTTAGAGAACCAAGCCTGAACTGTCTCATATCATGCTGTATTGAGGCACATCAACTAGTACTGACCAGTATTAAGTCACATCAAAGATCAAAGCAATGCCCCCTGATGAACTCTTTTTGTCCCTATTGCTCTTTTGAACCAATAGGTATTGCCCCATACCAACACATACTGACCCCACATACAGAAATGGGTTGACCTGGCTGGTAACTAGTATGGATATGTAGCTTGATTTTTAAATGGATGGAACTTAGGTGCGGTTCCTTTGGTACAAGCCATCCAGTTCTCTCCATCTCTCAGTTTTTTACAACCACCTAAGCCTTAAGTGAGAGAGTGATGAAGAGAACCAAATGGCCCGCACCGCAACCTAAGAACCCCCACCTAAGTTCAGCCCTTTTTAAATCCTTGCTATGAGGTTAAGCTATGCAAGGAAGTCTCAGTTCACCTTGTAGATTTTCTAGATCAGTTACCAGCCCAGGAATCCAGCATAAATTTAACAACTGATTCCAGGTCCAGAGCTACTCAATGAAAGTTTTCAGACTTTAATAGATCATATAGCTTACACTACATAAGAGGGATGGATAGGTGTTATATTTACACTATACAAGAGAGATGGATAGGTGTTACATCTCAAGGACAGATACATGTAGAAACCAAGAAATTAAGTAGGAAACGCATAGATTTGAAAGCATTTACTGTACTCCAATAACTGATAAAGGCATTCAAGTTTCATTCAAGGAAAACTCAAGATTCACTTTAGCACTGTCACCTTTAAACAATAACCTAATGATAAGTGTAACTTAACAGTAATGAACAAAACAGCACGAGCTCAATCTTTCTTACCAAAATCAGAGTCAGGGAGAGAAAACAAATAAACAAACTAAATTGAAAGCCTAAATATGTAATAGATGGCATATAATGTGTCTTGCTTCCAACTGTTAGTAGTAACCAACACTGATAATGCCAGAAAGACCTAGGATATTTACAATGATAGATCGAACTTAGGGCTGTAATAAATAGATCAACTTCCCAGTTCTATAAGAAGACCTGAGTTTCCCTAACAATGAACTAACAAGGTTAACTTTCTAAGAAAACTTTGTTAACCTAAGATTTATGCATTTAATTTTATTCAGAGATCTGAAACTTGAATTAAAGAAAAAGGGTATTTGACAGGTGCCCAAATGGATAGCAGCAACATATGAGAAATAAAAGAAAGAAATTTAACAGAGATTTAAAATTCCAGAACTTAATGTTTATGTTGGTGACAGAAAAAATAAGAATATAGATAACTAACTGGGAATAAGGAATGTTCTTATTGACCTCACGCTGACATGAATCTTGGCCTTAATCGTAGAGGAAAAGGCCTCAAACCTTGGTCCATGGGAACTCACAGCAAAGAGAATAAACTCTTTAAATCCTTTAATTCATTAATGATCTGAACTTTATCCTTCTTCCAGTTTCATAGCATCATCAAAAATCTAAAAGGGAAAGTTAAAAAAAAAAAATAACCTGAAAAGTAATAGACAGGAAGAAAATAAAAAGATTTGTGAAGATCCCAATGGGCTTCATCCTCTCCATGATCTTCCATCTTCCATAAGGAGTATTCTTTATGTATGATCAGACATATCTTTCCACTATATAGTAGAACAATTGCTTATAGATTCACCTATATTTCATGGCATGCTTGATGATGATCATATCCCATAAACTGCCAAGTGTTAATGTTTTATTCCTTAACTTGTAATCTCCATCTTCTAGCTTCCTAAGAATTGATCTCAGCCACAATAACTCCAACCAACATGGTCATTAACAATAGAATAGAAGGGGAAAAAATAATCCACAGGACATCCCAAGTGTCGGGATGCAATAATCCCTGTCTCTTCTTACCAGTGCCAAGTGGGATGGTCAACACTTCCCAAATTAAGAGAACTAGCATCCTGCACTCATCCTAGGTAATATGCTATGTTTGAAAAATAGACAGGATAGGATGCACACGGATGAGGAGACAGAGCTATTGACTCTAACCCCTCAAGCAAATAAGATGTTGCCATATGGCAATTTATTGAGCACACGCAGCCACAAATAGAAACATCGAAATATGGTCCTGTAAAAGCAAAGGACTAAAAAGAAAACCAGAAAGGATGGGGTTAGGATCTGATCACAACCCCAACAAGCTAAATTATGTCAAAGATGCTTCCATCCTCACCCAGTAAACAAAAGTATGTTAAAATCCTTAATAGAAAAATTTTGACCTCATCATTTACTCGTAAAAGCGATTTTAGTTAAAATTTTTAATTGCTCATACCAGAAACACCAGACCAATAACTGATCTTCCACAACAATCTACAAAAAAGTATTCTAAAGACAAGATTCCTTTCTTGCACTATATGAATGGGCCATTATCTCTAAAATACCAATCAACTGTGATAAAAATTAGCGAGACTTTCAACATCAATTTACAGATTAGCTCTCAAAAAACATTAATACTACAAATTGATGTCTCAGAGTCTTAATTTACAGATTAGTTCTCAAAAAACATTAACAATATAAATTGAAGTCTCAGAGTCTGAGTTGAGTCCATTCCGCTAATGAATCCTCTGGATGCTAGCATGCAGTAAAAAATCTAATGCTTGGAGGAGGGGAAGTACCTTATATGCCAATAAGTGTTCCCATGCAGAGACATCACTTTTAGCAGGCAAATTCTGTAACACAAACTTTCCAGCATTCCATAATTGTTCGGAAAGCCTTGTTGGAGGTCAATCTCTCAGTGGACAGATTGAGGTCCTAAAACAATACAAGTAAATAGATACCAAAGGTTCAACCACAGAGATTGAGGTCCTAAAACAATTACAAGTAGATAGATAGAAAAGGACCAGCCACATAAATATAAATCTCAAAGAGGACCAGGCAATATGCAACAACTCCAAATTCAAAACAGACCTGGCCAGCTGTCCCCAAAGAAAGCGTGAAGCGCAGTGCATCTGTACCATATTCCTTGATAGTATCTATAGGATCTATGACATTTCCCAATGTTTTAGACATTTTCGCCCCTGAACAATATATCATGAAAATGCTATTAACACAGAAAGATAGCATCTAAGAACGCACACAGATGGTCTTAGAGAATGAGCAAACTGATATATAAGGCTACCAATAAGGGAAAATCTAGATATGGCTACATTTCCAGCAAGCAACAGGTAAACCTACAAAATCCAAGATACCAGATCTTAGATACAATATACAGGCTCAGGCTTTTGTTTTCTTTATGGGTTCTTGTTAGCCCTTATAAAATACATGATAGACCAGTCATCAAAACAAGAACTGCTAAAGGCAGCAGCATAAAGTCCCAAGTATTCCTAAAAGCAGCCAACAATGGTATATGTGCATAAAATCCTAAAGAGCTAAAAAATAAAAACTGTGCTAACATCAGCCACACCATTTACATACTTTCCCCACCCAAGGAAAAAAAAGGGACTGCAATTTAGTGGAAACATCTTTTTGTCATTTGTTCAAGACATTGTTCCCCTTAGTATGCACATCTCCCAAGAAAAGGCTTTGGCTGCCTTCATAGAAATAGAGTTTTAACAATTCTTTGTGAGCTTATAAAATCTTACAAACAAACAAATATCAACAACAATGATGTGTGCGCATAACATCCTGAAGAGCTAAACATTGTGTTGACATCACCCACCCCTTTTTACATATTTTTCTTCCTCCACCACCACCAAAAAAAAAAAAAAATTCTTTGTGAGCTCATAAAATCTTACAAGCATATAAACATCAAATAAATAAGCATCAAAAACCAGTGAGGCCCAGAAAATCTTCAGGAATGTGATGAAAGTTGAGACATTATAGCCAAAAAAGTTAAATATCTTGAGCATAATTCTTGAGTCTGAAATCTTGGAGTGTAGAAAAGAACTCAGTATCTGATGGACATTGTTCAATAACTAAAATTTATTTAATTTCATCAGACTCTAAATCGCATTGAAGCAAGAGAAGTCAATAGTGGAAACAAAAGAAGGAATATGTACCGGCCAGTTCAAAATAATATTTTCACATTTTTAAAAAGGTATTTCGGAAGGAACATACAGGATAGAAATAGGAAGATCAACCTTATATCCATTTGTATCCATACTCACTTGAGAGTCTCGAATAAGCCATGCAGATAAACATAGGAAAAGGGAACACTCCCTGTAAACTCAATCCCCATCATGATCATTCGGGCTACCCAAAAGAATAAAATGTCATGCCTGTCCAAAGAGAGCATAAAGCTAAGATCAGCTTATGATGATCAACATACCGATTAATATACCAAGAACTTTCATAAAATTAAAACAAGGTGCCAGTTAGGAAGGGCATAACTAGCACCAGAATTTTCTTGTGATGGTTCATCATCTTTTATCATTCAATCCACTAAAACAAAAACTAAAATCAGTGAGAGATCATTTGCAATTTATTAATTTCAATTTCGATAGTAATTACCTCATAATATGTATAAAATGAAATGTGTTAAATCATGTGTAATAGGGGAAAAAAATAAAATAAAGGATTGTTTAATAGGAAAAAAATAAAAATAAAGGCTCAACAGATTGTCTTTCTTTAAAGAGGTTCTAGGCATGAAAGCTTTATGACAACCCTTAATGTTATTTGAAAAAAGCTAGGCTACATATCATTATTATGGTTGATTTTAGTTAGGGAATCTCCAAGCAATCTAAATGCTTGAGTTGGGATGCTGAACAACCTGTGTATCATATTTAATACACAGCATCTTTATTCTTATGACACTCTTTATGAAAATTGAGACCGGTACACTTGAAAGGATGATAAATGACCCTCAGGAAGAACTTGAATGGGTACTTACAAATTATAGAACATTGGTAACAGAGGTGGTACTTGATTTCTGCTGAACCCATACAGCATCGGTCTGACCCATAACAATACACAATACAATACTGTGTGTCCCAATCCCATATTGAGATACGAAAAATCCTCTTTTTTTTTTTTCTCAAATTTTTTTTTTTTGGTTTATATGTATAAAAATGTTTCAGTTGATTTTTAATGTCATCCCCATCTTTTTATTTTATTTTCTATTAATAATATACAACAATAACAACCACAAGTCTTAATCTCTTGGCTACACAAATCATTTTCCTCCATTCCACTCAATTTAGGATTATACTTTCTATAATATATAGAGATATCAAGTTGTTCCTTATTACTTCCTCCCATATGATCTTCCTATACCTCTACCCATTTCCTTCTACATGTATATAATCACACCTTTGTACTAATATCTCTTTCAACCTAAATTTTACATGTTTAAAGCATTTAAGTGTTATTCTTCTCTCAATTTACCCTTAATTGGTGTTACCTCTACCTTTTTATAAATGACTTCATTTTTTTGTTCTATCTTTTCTTATATTATCACACATCCATTTTAATATCTTATTTGAATCATAATCATCTTGTACACATGTTTTCTAACCAACATTTTATAATATGAAGCAAGGTCCGCAAAGCCAATACCAAGATCATATCAATACATTACCAGTTCGATATAGTATGCACCTCATACTAAATAAGATATCATTCTTTTTCACTCTTAACCAATTGGTACCAAGTAGTATGGCTCGGCATTGAGTGATATAGGTCGGCTTAGACCGGTTCAGTTCATACCAAATTAAAACTCAATACCATATTGGTACCTCATCAGTACGGCACAGTATGATTGGCATAGCAGACCTTGCTATAAACAATAGTTAATATTATGATCATCCTATAAAATTTTTACTTAACTTGTGAGACTTCTTATGATCATAAAAAATCCCTATGATCATCCTATAAAATTTGTTCCTTAACTAGCAAGACATCTTATGATCATATAAAATCTCAATTGCACTTCTCCATCTTATCTAACTTATTTTAATCCTATGCATAACAACCTCTTCAATCTCCTCTTAGATATCTAAAATGATCACTCTTAGGAACTTCATACTCCACGATTTTTACTCTATTTAATCTCCATTTCTAATTTTACTAAAATAGTATTTCATATAGTTTTTTCTTGGTCCTACTTGAATTCTAATGAATTTCTCCATAATTATAACTTAATAATTAATCATGATCATATTTTTATCTATATAGACAATATATTCCATAAATACCTTTTTTATTAATAATATAATCTAAAATAATTAATAATTTATAAATAAAATAGTCATTGAAAAACTAAAGTAGAGGCCATGCCCCCTACAACATATCTAAAATTCAAGCAAAATCAGAAAAATTTAGCATGGCTTTTCTTGATTTTCTTTTTATTTCCCCAATTTTTGGCCATTTGGAAAAGGGTTGTGGGAAGGACATCACCGGATCAAATGGCGCTCTCCTTCATGCTGTCAGCTTCCTCTTCCTATGAAGACCCTCCTCCACTCCTCTCTTTGCCTCCTTTCACACTTCTTGAGCGAAAAAAATTGTGCCTCTAATGGGGTGCCTAAAGAAGGGAAGACACGGCCCCCTCCCTTGTCAACCTACCATAAATTTTTAAAGAAATTTGCACCTCATCAAGACAGCCTGCAAACTAGTCAAACTGATCACAGTACTGACATGTTTTGGCCAAGATGTATGATCCATGCATCATATCAATCGAACCAATGTCTGTACTGGTCAATACCTACAGTTACTAACCTGGCTTGGCTGGGAAAACCAGTTTTTAACAGTTTTAGCAGCCCAGAAAAGGTCTCAACAGTATCTAAAACCATGATATCTAGAGTCCACATAGAAGTTCTTGACATTAAAATTCTTCCGAATAAATTATAATTAATTAATTTTCAATTTATATTAATAAAAGCTCACATAATAAACAAAACTCTCAGAACAACTATATTTGAAGATGATAGATATGTAAAGAAAGACATGATAAGAGAGATTCAAATGTAATAAATAATGTTAAAAAGAACATTATTACATCTGAAACAAAACTCGAGATGTTTATCCACTCAGCTATTATATTAAACTCCCTTCCAAATGCTTTAATAAGAGACTATAACAATTACAAATAAGAGACCAGCAACTTTGGTAATTCATGTAACAATAAAAATAACTCAAAGTGCCATTTTACTAAATAAATAATGAAATAAAAAATAAGAAACACAACGAAGAAAAATAACAGCATGTCAGGCATTCAAAACAGACCAGAATCTTAAATCTCAATGTAATTTATTCCAAAATAAGCAGTATTTGGTGCCCAGTGCACATAAATTATGGCAATCCTAGTCAATAGAATTGCTTTAAAAGTTTTAAGTTAACAGATTTTCAGCCAGCCAAAGATTCCACCAAATTAAATGACATAGAGAAGCAAATTTTTCATTATAATAAGCATGGAACGTCAAAGAAAAATAATACATAAATTTATAGACATAAAAGTTTTAAAAGATAAATTATAAATTCTTCTAAAGTTATAGATTCAGAGACATTGTTGCACATAAACTAAACATGAATAATACACAATCGAGGATAAAAGGTACAGACCCTGTCTCAAGGACTGTTGTTGGATAAAACCGCCTGAAATCCTCAGTAGATACATCTGGCCAGCCAAGGGTGCTAAAAGGCCACAATGCACTGAAACAAAAATACAGATGTCATGAGTAAAGCACAATCAACCTTCAACAGTTCCACTCAAGAAAGCTGGAGCAGTTTATTGAATATTATATCTAGAGGTCAGGTGAACTCTTTGTGCATAACAATGACATCTAAATTTAAAAAGCAGCGCATGTTGAACCACATAGTTTCTACATACTGTTAAAAAAAATAGTAGCAATTTCTGTGGGTCTGCTATGGTTTGAAAATTATGATATTTTTATCAATTTGGATGCACCTATATGGACTAGTAAAAACTAGAAAAAAAAAGTATTGGATTTTCTTAATTTTGGTGGACTCTACTAGACCCCTACTTGTGCTGGACTCGCATCCAGATGAAAAAGTCAAAGTTCCAGGTCATGTTGACAGCCAACTGAACAAAATGAGTCCCAAATATGGTACTTCATTCACAAATATAGAACGAAGAGCTCAACACTTGCAACGAATACAGCGTAAGGTATGACTCAAAAATCGGTTGAATAAATATAAAAGCTAAAAAAGCTACAGTTAATAACCATCTAAAAGTACATTTTAGAGTTAGTTGCCACAATTACTTTGAGCAAGGCTCACAACCAACATTAGAAACATCAATCACATGTTGCTTGATCCCTCTAGTGGGTTTTGGTCACTTATCACTTGTCAGGCTTTGATCTCCCTGTTTCTATGTCTTTTTCAAAGTTTGAGGCTTCAGAGCTGAAAGGTAGTGCTATGGACGTGAGCTTAAAGCGAAGCCAATGAACCTAGCGTAGATCTGACCATGTTGCTTTAGTATCGCTTTTGGACATCTTTTGTAAATGTTGTTGTGGCGTGGAATTTAGCCTTGGAGTAATTTGAGTATTTATTTAAGACTGTTATCTTGTGGGACTATTAATTTGCATGACATGTGGCCATCTCTAGTTTTTATAGACACAATAGAAATATACCACTGCATTTATATGTTCGATTGTCATTAGAATCAAAGATGAGTGAACAATACCGAACCGGGCAATTCGAAACAAACTCTATTGAACCAACCTGAAATCAGTACGGTTCGGTGGTTCGGTTCAGTACAGGGACTAAACCACCATGTACCATCCTATATCGTGCTAAACACCCAGTTTAGCTCAATACAGGGTGGTTCATCAATTGGGACCTCCCGATTCACCTCATCAGTATGTCGTTAGTCCAGTACGTTTCCAACATAATGAACCTTGGTTAGAATTATGATTGTCAATTACTAGTTGTCGCTTTGCATGCTTATGGGGGCAAGCCCATGTCACTTGGCTTCTATTGTTGGGCTAGGGGCATGACAAGCGAACCAAGTGATTTATGAATCACTAGGCTTAGTTCTATAGCAAACTCATTTTAGATTGATCTATCTGGCAAAAGCCAAGCTTAAGCCTCATAGAGGCTTAGCTTAAGAACAAGCCAAGCCTAGACATCCCAAGCTCAAAGAAAAAGAAGTCGTTGAACACAATACCATGACCAGAAGCTCACTTAAACTTGCCAACTTAAAGAAACGACACCAAATTTACACCAAAAAATCAACTTGACCTTGACACCCCTTTTATATAAGGAGTTAATATATGAATAGCCAAGGTCCACAAAATCGTTACCGAGAACCATACCGATACCTTACCAGTTCAATACTGTATAAATTGATAGATGTACACTCCATATGAAGATAAGGTGCCCATAGCACCACTCAATACCAAGCGGCATGGGTTGACACCAAACAATTCCACTCAATACAGATCGATTCGGTTCATACCAAATCAAAAATTGATACTAGACCAGTGCCTTATTAATACAGTATGATATGGCCAGTATGGGTCGATATGGTAGACTCTGCAAACAAACAGAGGGTTAGAATGTTGTTTTTTCATATGATTACGGCACAATAATAAGCTCATATTTCCTATTTTGAGCAACTATAACTGAGATCAGATACACATAGATTGCATGAAGTGAATCGCAAAAATATATAAGAGCTCAAAGAAAAAATATTGTGCCATTTAGCATGAGCCCATTTAACAAAGGACATTCATCACAAGTTAATTCTCCTGCTGGTGTAGATTCAACATTGAAGGACAGAATATACAATTGCTTTTACCCTATTTTGGTTTATATCTTGAGAGGCCAAAAAGAACTGAATTGTTCTGCTTCTCTGCTGAAAATCAGCAAGAAAAGTTGGGTGCAAACTCTAAGCCCTAGAGATAAGTAAGTCTTCAAAACAAATTGAGAGGGATTAAAGAAGGATCTGAAGTTTATCTCCACAGAAGATGATAAATGCAGTATCATGTTCCTCTTATAAGTATTACAACCCTAGAAAGCCCTCAGTTTAAATCAAAGGAAATTGTCAAACAATATGGAATAAGTGAACAAAAAGAAAAATGAACAAGCATAGGGAACAGTAAAGAGGAAGTGGAAGATGGAAAGGACAACCATTCTCCTTCAAGTCTTTCAAGTCCCAACCGTCCCAACCCATTCCTTTGAAAAAATAGGACTAGGACAGAGGTGAGACTCCAAAACCCATCGAGGAAAAATGAAAGAAAGAGGAAATAAAGAAAGTAGGAATGAAAGAAAGGAAGAAAGAAAAAGAAAAAGAAAAGAAAGGAAGGGAGAAAATGAAACAAACGAAAGAAAGAAATAAGTAAAAGGAGGAAAAAAGAAAGGAAGCAAGAATAAAATAAAGAAATAAAGGAAGAAAATAAGGAAAAGAGGGAAATAAAAAAGAAAAAGGAAAAGGAGAGAGAGAGAGAGAGAGAGAGAGAGAGAGGAATCTATATGGGCATCCTACTAGGACGATTATTAGGCTAGGGTAGTGCAATAGGGCATTCCACTCATAAAAAAATCTAGACACCTCCATTCCAAAGGATTTAAAACCTTATTCCTTTCTTCTCTTCTTTTTTTTTTCTTTCCTCCTTTTTGTTCCTTTTTGACTTTTTCTCCTTCCTCTCAACATAATTTCTTAGGCATCTAGGATAAATTGTGCACTGTAATTGCAAAGAAACAGAGGAGGAAATGAAAAACCTCCTAGGGCCTCCTAAAATATGAACCGACCCTACATGATAACCATGTATAAGGAACACCAAATTCAAACTAATTTCAGACTTATAAACTAAAGCAAACATAAAAGTAAATATAATAGAGGCATGCTACATATACAAGCATGTAGGACTCTTTGGCCTAGGCATGTTCTAGTCTCACCTCATGCCCTATTGACTGGGTCAACAGTTCCATCAGTGAAAAGTGACAAGGAGTTTCAGGTGGTATGTTTCATCTTTCACTAGATTTCTCAATTGGGAGTTCCTCTCAATGCCAACATCTACTCTGCCTGACCGAATGCCCTTAGCAAGTAGCGAACGCAGGTATACACAGTCCTAGACACTCATGAATGATGGAGCAATTAGGGATATTGTAGATGATGAGAAACGGCTCACAATGTGGTCATCTTGGCCAGTCACTGGCTATTCCCCAATCTCTCGAATTATTTGACCTTGGATGTTTGGTACTTCCACAGCAATGACTCTCTCTCTCTCTCTCTCTCTCTCTCTCTCTCTCTCTCTCTCTCTCTCTCTCTCTCTCGTGTGTGCACACACACACACAATCTCCTTGATCTGAAAAAATACATTTTAGTGAGTTCTAATATAATAATATAATATTTGGAGGATTTTGAAAAGATAGCAAAAAGTGAGAAGAGTTCAAGGACGATGGAAAACCATGGCCATAATGGATTTGAGCACAATCAACTCAGCCTGCTGCAGCTTGCTTTCTAAATCCCATCTGATTAGAGTGAAGAGAAGTGAAACACCATTGTTGATCAACCCTATCTGCTGAACAGGCAAACCGTAACCTATGGCTATAGAAGATCTAATTACATATGAAAGTAGATCCAGCCAAAGTTCTAAAGGTTCCATGTTGGCATGCTACGACGTCCACAGCTGGCCAACAGCAATGGCTTGGCGGCTTGGCAAAGAGGAAAGACCAATGAAGAACCATTCTCAACCACTTAAATTTTAGTGTGAAATCATCAACCTAGCCAACATGACACCTGATGGAACTCCATCACGTGTAGGCCAAACAAACTTAGACATAAGTGTACCTCTAGCATCTCCGTAACAGAGTATGATAGTTCTAATTTCAACCATTTATTAACTAAACACCTAGTATAGTAAAAATAACTCTTCTAAACTCCTAAAATCATATGTACAACCCCAACAACTGAAAGGAAAGTAAACTAAACTGAAAATACAGCAAAACCACAAGGATTAGCATTTCTTGCACCTAAAGTTCCCCCATCAACAATCAACATATGGTCTTTACTCTTAAATGCATCAACTGGCTAAACTGGCTAACCATAATAGGACAAAGTGATCATTGATTTTAACAAAAAGAAACTAGCTTTTGGAAACATTATTTTGTTGTCAGTCCACAGGAAAACTTGAAATGAAAAAACACAGAAATTCACATTTCAATAATTTGAATAACACAATTTTACTATGATTCTGTCCACCAACCATTTATCATTTACATCCTGTACCATGGCTAGACTACCAGCAGATGATGAATAAAAGAGATTGAACATATCAAGCATAAATTATATAATGCCAAAAAGAAAGCAATGCGATGAAGTTACATATATTAGATATAAAGTGATGCTAGTTAGACATACAAGAAGTTGGAGTGAGCTCTCTATTCCTTATTATTCCTCTCAAAATAAAATAGCCAGAGGCTCCTTTAAAGGAAAATTAACTTTGCAAGTGCTTAATCTCAAATGTGTTAACTCCTAGAACTACTTCAAACCTGAAAACATTGGGGGGAAAATATTATCATTAGTTGAACTTGGGCAAATGGAAGATGCAAATGCAAGATTTATGTTATATATTCAAAGCTACAGCATTCTGTCTAAAGATACACTCTTGAATGCAAGAAAGTCATATGCAAGCATGAACATACAGAAGTCAAAAGACAAAGCCTGTCAGTTACACTAATATGCATTCAGATAACATACAACCAAAAAACAACTATTCAATTTTGAAACATTGAGAATGGACAAAACACTGACTAGTAAAAACATATTGACAAGAAATGTTTCAAAGAACTTTCTTTGA
The DNA here is from genome assembly GCA_900491605.1 of Calamus simplicifolius. Lineage (NCBI taxonomy): Eukaryota > Viridiplantae > Streptophyta > Magnoliopsida > Arecales > Arecaceae > Calamus > Calamus simplicifolius. Next base: position 951,378 of record UESW01004189.1, on the reverse strand, counting down.
ATATCATATAATTCAACCAAGACTTGTCAATAATTTGTTATAGAACGTGAGTACCTTGAAAACCAAGTGTCCAAAACATCAGGATCTTGATATATCTCCACAGATTTTCCATATTGTTCCCGAGCTTTTGCAAGTGCTTCTTCATCACTCCTTGCAACAATGTACTCCTCTTCACAATCCTTACCCACAATGTACCAAACTGGGATTCGGTGACCCCACCACAATTGTCTACTTATACACCAATCCTTAATATTTGTCAACCAGTGTTTATATGTCTATAGTCAACAATAAACATAGAAGATTAACAAGTCAGCAAAAGAAAAAAAAAAAGATTGGCCTTCATTGCCATATGATAAGCTTTCTAGATACATTACCAGTAATAATTTACAGGAAAATCTTTTTCATAGTAAAATAAATTATTCCGATAGCACTACAATATGCCCACTTGGCTAGGAATCAGCAAATTTAATTGATTCTGGTATTAAAACAAACCAACAGAAAAGGCATGTTGAAATAGGTGTAAAGTTTCTATTAACTGAATGGAGTATTAGCTAAAGAAGCAAGTACCTTTTCAAACCTCTCAGGAAGAATAGTTAATTGTCCCTTTTCAACCGCATGAAGGGCCTTCTCAGCTAAAGGCTCCATGGTTAACAAACCACTGCTTGCTCACTAGAGGCTCTATTACCTTGATTAGAAAAGTAAATCAATGTTCATGCATAACATGGCAAAACCAGAAAAATAAAAAAGGGAGAAGGGGGGGGGGGGGGGGGGGGGTTGTTCCAGGGTTTATTCACCATGAACTGATTAAAAATGTAGAAAAAAAAATATCTTACCTCACCGCCCCGCTGAGATCTGGGAACTCGTAATGTATGGGATTCCTTTTTTACTGCCAGACTTGTCTCTTCAAGATCAGACCATATTTTCTTTCGAGCCTCAAACCGTTCTAGCCCACTGAAATAATGATCATCAACAATTAGAAGGTAAACACTGTTACACAATATACCGAATAATCTATAGGACTTGAAACTGAAAAGTTACCAATACAACCCAGCAACTTCATTTAGAGTCCCATCTTTATTCATAACATTAAGTATTGGCAGACCAAGCTTTCTAGCAAGATGGTAATCATTGTGATCATGCCCGGGGCTTATCTTCAAAACTCCAGTTCCAAATTCTTTATCAACATACTACATATTTTCAGTAACAAAAAGAGTTAGAAGGATGGAAGAACACCAGGTATAAGTAAATATCTACACATATGTAATAAAAGCTATCGTGCTACAGTATAAAAACTGAGGAACTGTGCAAGGCATATTAAAAATTGTGACTAGCACAAAATCATTAAATTCTAAGTGATCAACTCAATAACATCTCTGCAGAATAAACTTTCTATATATTACCTAAATGGCCCAGGCATAGTTGGATGTTTGCACTTGACGTCATGAGCTCGCAACTCTTTACATCTGTACTTTCCTTTAACAAAGCACCCCCATTGAGACTCCCCCTTCAGATTTTTCTCCTTTTCTTTCATGTTCTTGGTAGAAAGAAGCCCTAATGAAATGGGAAACACAACAAGGGACACCCTCCCCCAAATAACCCTAATCAAGGATGTCAAATTGCCTAGGCAGTCCTAAGCACCAACCCTTTTACAGACCCAAGATGCCTAGGCAACCAGGCCAGCACCTAAGTAAATAAAATTTATAAATTAATAAAATTGGATATTTTATATACATAGTCATATCTAGTTCATAGAAAACACATCAACGAACAACACATTGATAAATAGTAATCTTGCAATAATGAAATAATAGATTTAATTACTCTACTTTTACTTAAATTTCAATGCATTGATATATTTAAGGCTTCTTAAAAGCATTACATATCCAAATGAATATGTCATACATGGACTCAATTTCTTCCTCCTTTAACTACATTTTTTTCCTTAAATAAAGAATTAGTTAAAAAATTAATTCATTTGATATATCAATGAACCACCTAATTGAAACAAATGCAGCCCTACAAACATCCACCTAGGCACTTGGGCAATCTCCTCTTTAAATGGCCTAGAAAGAGCCTGGCTGCCCAAGTAGTCAGGCGAGTGCTTGTGACAACCTTGACCCTAACCCTCCAAAGCCTGGTGAATGTGGGATTTGAAACCAGGTCCCAAGTACAACCACCACCAAGACCCCTCTTCAAATATGATAGGGATAACAAGCATAATTTGATAAATAAAGTAGCATGAATTTTATCAATTGTGCATTGATAAAACAAGTCCCATAGAAAAATTTTAAATAGAATCACAGTCATCCACAAATAACTTATGCCTTCTTAATATATCACATGCATCATCCCATGTGTTTCATGCATCCTCATTGCCTAGACCAAATAAGATGACCTCCATAAATACCGCCAAGGCTTCCACCAGGATGAATGAAAGCAGTTGCTTTCCTCCTTTTCATGCTTAGTTTTGAACGACAGTCAACTTTAAAACAAGGATGAATGATTAGTAATCCTAAAAGGATTCCTAGCTTGCCTACAATGAAAAATGAACCTAAAACTCTAGATAAACACAAGCTAATTTTAAATAGATCTCTTAACTGAAAAACTCCATGATTGAAAGCTTCCCACGTATATATCATCTTTAGAGTTGCCTAGAAAATAAAATAGAGTAGATACAATAAAATGGAAAGTTGAACTATATTTTTCCTTCTCCATCACATATCTTCCTGGTCCACTTTTACTTTTAAAACCTAAAGCACAGCCTATTGTGTATCACCCTTCATATTTATGAAGGCAAAGCATCAAATGTTGAAAAACAATACATACATGGGAAGAAGGAAATGATGGTTAAAGAAAATTCCAGAGTGGGAAAAAAAAGGATATTGATATTATGGCATTTCATATTGTTAGGAAGGAAATTGGCTTAACTAGGAGAGATGAAAAACATGATTATAAGTAGAATCTTCATTCCATATGGTTGAAATCGGAAATAGACAGGAAAATATAAGACAAGATCCTTACTCTGTCAGAGATGATAGGAACATGCCTACCAAATGTCAAGGGTACAATAGCCTGCCTGCCTATGTACTTTGAATAGCGTTCATCCTGGATCACAATGAACAAAGCATATAATTAAGAAGCTGTTCAAAATGAAAAATTATCTGCAAGAAACACATAAAGAGAATTAAATTATCTTTGAAACGTTAGTCTTTTATTACATTTGTTAAAAAAAAACAACATAAAATGCATACAACAATAACCTCACACTCTTTCTTCAGAATGACATCACATAAGTGGCTAGCTTGAATAGGAAAAACTGAGGATTTTAAATACACAAACAAAAAATAAAAGATCAATGATTTCTGGGAAGGCCGATGCAAGAAGAACAAATGTGTGCAAAGTTTGGAATGACATACCATGCAAAAAGCAAAATACCCTGTCAAAACAAACCTACTGCTTGGGACAAGAACCGCATTACCTCAGGATGCACTGCAATGGCTGTATCACCAAATATTGTTTCAGGACGAGTGGTTGCTATTGTCAAATAGTCACTTCTACAGCAGAAAACAAAGAAACATGAATACCAAAATCAGTTTAGAATTCAAATATACCTATACCTCAAAAAGGGAGTTTCAACATCGAGGTATATTTCCTTTTGATCTTGTTTTTTACTTTTTCTCCCCCAAAGGCGAGGAGTCATTCTTATGTCAATATATTCGTTTTAGTAAGACAATAACATGAAATTTTCTTTATGTAGATTAAAGGAACCTCACTTTCCTTTTCTTATCGCATCAAACTTAAGACTGAATTGAGAGAATTCAATCAAGAAGGTGATTTAGCAAAATCCACATCTGTTTAGGCTTCTACAAGATCTCCCAAGTTTACTAAGTAACTTTTCTCCAATAACAATCTAAATTTTTTCAAGTTCTTGCTAATTTAGTTTTTCATATTTTTATTTTATTTTTATTTAACATTATCTATTTTCTAATGTACATTGCATGTGCCCATTTGCTAGTGTCTAGTAATACCTCAAAAAGCATAGGATAGATATTAGATGCATCTAAATTTAAAACAACCCAATGTGAACATCAACACATGACTGATTAATGCTAATAACAGACAATGACATGTAAAAGCTTTTAGTAATTTTATTATTATGAGATAATAGCAATAGTGTCAATTACCAATTACCAATTACCAAACAGTGCCATTATTCACAATTAACGGCATCATATTAGAAGAATACCTCGAGCCACCAGCAACACGATACTTGATGTAAAACAAAGTACCAGGCTCTTCAGAATACTCCACTTCCTGAAAAAGAACAGTATGCATGACATGTCCTGGGTAAGACTTTGTACTGAATAATAAAATTTCAGACACCATCCTCATCAAAAAGTCATGTATTCCTGGAAAAAACTGAGAAAATCTATGAAAGATTGCATGTGCAGAACCCACAGATGATCACATGATTCAAGGCAATAACAAGGTTAAAAATAAATACAAATTCCATGCACACTATTAGAATAATATTGGATGAAGGTCAAGGGAAGCTTAATAAAATTTCATTCCTCAGCCATATGTTAAATTGTTGCACAACCAAGGCAGAGAACAGTAATAGAATTAGACTAGCTGCTATACAGAAATGAAAAGTAATGAGAGTATTTGAAAATCATCCATTGCTAAGATATTCTCAGAGTAGTCATTTTACAATAGAAAAAAAAAAGGAAAGAAATTATTTAGTATCAGATATCAGCTGGCGTGTAAGTCATGAGCATCAGTACCAGAAAAATGCCAACTTGCCAAACCCAAAAGTTTACATACCAAGTCAGAGACTGCAGTCTGAAGGCTGGGGGACCAGTTGACCATATAAGATCCTGGACAATACATTATATTTTTTAATTCACTCATGATTATTTGACACAAAAAGTAAATCTTATATATCAGAAAGGAGTAAAATGAACAGGAAATGTTCTTGTATATTCTTATATACCGCACAATCAAGAAAACATAATTGATAATTTAAATATTGAGTACATGACTAAGCATGCAAGCCATTCAGGGGAACTTCAGCTGAGTCAGCATTTAGAAAGTAAAACTACAACATAAAGTTATTTAAGGATTGATATTTGTCAAAAGTCAGTTCACTATTAAGTTTATAAAATGCTGCATTTAAATCTCAACTCAACTCATCTAAGCCTTTTCCCAACTAGGCCGGCTACATGAATCTGCTTCCTCCACTCTGCTCTATTTAGGACCAAGTCAACATTCAAATTACAAATACTTATATATTTTTTAGTTATTTTATCCATGTTAGTTTAGGTCTACCTCTGTCTCTATCCTTACCATGAATTGTTAAAAGATCACTCTTTCTAGCTGGAGCATCTAAAGGTCTACGTTGTATATGTTCAAATCACTGCAATCGATTTTCTCTCATTTTATCTTCAATTGGGACTACTCCTATCATTTCTCTTATATGTTTATTTCTAATTCTATCTTTTAAAGTTTTACCACATATCCATCTTAACATACATTTCTGTTACACTTAATTTATTCACATGTTTCAATATTGTCCAACACTCTGTTCCATATAGCATAGCTAGCCTAATAGCGGTTTTATAGAATTTTTCTTTTAATTTTAATGGGATACGTCAATCATACAACACTCCCGAAGCATTCCTCCACTTAATCCATCATGTTTTACTCTATGATTCACATCTTCACCTATTTAACCTTCTTGCTGGATAATTGATCCCAAATACCTAAATTTTTTACTCCTTGATATCTCTAGGCTGCAATCTTCACTATTTCTTCATTTATATTTCTACTCCCACTAAAATTACATTTTATGTATTCAGTTTTAGTTTACTAATCTTAAAACCTTTAATTCTAAAGCCTCACTCCAAATCTCTAGCTTAGCATTTACTCCATATTTAGTTTCATCAATCAACACTATATCATCTGCAAATAACATACACCATGCGATATCATTTTGAATATGTTTGGTTAATTCATCCATAACTAATACAAAAAGATACGGACTTAAGGCAGATCCTTGATGCAAACCTACAGTAATTAAAAACTCACTAGTTTCTCCTATTGTTGTTTTAACAATAGTTATTGCTCTATCATACATATCTTTTATCAATTTTATGTACCTTTTAGTAACTTCTTTTTTTCTCTAAAACCCATCATATTATTTCTCTAGATACTCAATAAAGACCATATGAAGGTCTTTTTTTTCTTTTCCCTATACCTCTCCATAATCTTCTTAATAAATAAATAGCTTCTATAGTCAATCTTCCATGCATAAATCAAAATTTATTATTTGACACCAAAGTTTTAGCTCTTATTCATTTTCTATTACTCTCTCACATAATTTCATTGTATGACTCATTAGCTTAATCCCTCTATAATTTGTAGTTTTGAATATCTCTTTTATTTTTTTATATGGATATTAATATGCTTTTTCTTCAATCATCTGGCATTCTTTTAGTTGCTACAATCCTGTTAAATAAATTGATTAACCACATGACTCCAATTTCTTCTAAGCCTTTCAAACCTCAATAGGGATCACATATGATCCTAATGCCTTTGCATTTTTCATTTTACTCAAAGTATTTTTAAGCTCAAGCATACTAAATTTACGAAAAAATTTATGTTCATTTGTTACTCTTAGGTTATCACATCCTTCTACCCTTAAATTTACTAAATTATTTTTATTTAATAATTTTTAAAAATAACTTTTCCATCATTCTTTTATCTCTTCTTCTTTTGCTAAGACTCTTTCATCTTCATCCGTAATACATTTAATATAGTCAAAATCTTTTGTTTTCTTTTCTCTTAGTTTTGCTAATTTATATATAGTCTTTTCACATTCTTTCGTATATAGTCTATTATAAATCCTCATAAGCTTTAAGTTTGGCATTACTTAGCTTTTTTAGCTACTTTCTTTGCATCCTTATACTTTTTAAGACTTTCTTCATCCCTAGCCTCTTGCCAAATTTTGTAGTTTGTCCTTTTAAGCTTGATGACAGCTTGAACTTCCTCATTCCACCACCAAGTTTCCTTTCCTACCAGTCCTACTCTTTTGATTCTCCTAGGAACTTCTTTTGCTATGTTTTATATGCATTTAGTTACTTTTTTCACATTAAATTGGGATCACTATTTATATTCGCTGTCATTTCTCTTACTAACTTTTCTTTAAATAATTCTAGTTTTTCTTCTTTCAACTTCCACCATTTAATTCTTGGATTAATAGTTTTATGTTTTACTCTAAATTTTATTTTTATCCATATGTCTGCTATCATTATCCTATATTGTGAAGTTAAACTTTCTCCTAAAATAACTTTACAGTTTTTGCATGTTATTTTATCTACTTTCTAGTTAAGAAAAAGTCTATTTGACTTTTATTAGATCCACTTTTATATGTTATTAAATGTCCATATCTCTTTTTAAAAAAGTGTTTGCTATTGTTAGATCATACACCACTGCAAAATCTAATAAGCTTACGCCGGCTTCATTCCTATCTCTAAATCTATATTCTTCATGTACCATTTCATATACATCCCTCTATTTACCAACATGTCCATTAAAATCTCTTCCCAAATATACCTTTTCTTCTTGTGGTATTTCTTGCATTACTTTATCTATTTTCCCAAAATTGTATCTTAGTTTGTTAGTCTAATCCTATGTTAATTATATTATTCTCAATTATAAGTTTTAGTGATATAATCTGATCTTCTTTCTTAGTTACCTTAACAACATATTCCTTAAAATTCTTATCTACAATTATTCCTACTCCATTTATATTTTTATGTTTTTCAGTGTAATATAATTTATATCATGTATTCTCTATTTCTCTAGATCTTTTACCTACCCATTTAGTCTCTTGTAAGCATATTATATTTACTTTTCTCCTAATCATAGTGTCCACTATCTCTATACCTTTACCTGTTAGTGTTCCTATGTTCCAAGTTGCTACTTTAAGCTGACTATCATGGACTAATTCTTTACCCGCACTTGTCCGTAGTGCAAGAACCCTTGCTCACTTATCACCGCACCTGGGTGCTGGTGCGGCACCCCTTGACCATTTTTGAAACATCTGGAAGCAGATGCAACGCGTCTCTTAACGGGAACGTCCTAGCCCTTCGCATAATTTGATTTAATAGATTCATGTTTTAAGAAATCTGACAGAGTTTTACGCTATCTGCATTTAAATAAATTTCAAAAATCCCATCTTTCTCATTTGAAGTTTACTGGTAGAACGACATCTTGGTATAGTGAACCAACCGACATACCAGGCATAACAGGTAGTATGAGGGTGAAGTCCAGTACGACAGTACCGAATGGCAAACCTTAGACTGTACCACATAGAGTTTGAGTTAACAAATTAAAATAGTTAATTAAGCATATAGAGTGATTTGCTAAAATGGCAAAATTTTTGCTAGGCAGCATAAGAATGTCGATCTTCAAAATGATTAATTTGTTAATTTTATATTTCAAGCATAGAATTCACAAGTATTACAACGATGATGACGACAAAGCAAAGCCTTAACTCCAAACTAGTTAGAATTAAAGTTATATATATAAACTAGTTAGATGCATGAATCCTTTTTCTTCGTTCTACTCAGGTTTAACATCATACTTTATAGAAGATGTAAAAATATCGAATCTTTCTTATCTAATTTTCAGTCTACCTATAACATTTTTCTTCTATGCGTAACAGATCACCCCTTCAATATTTTAAAAGCCTGTAAACAGGAGACAGTAGACAAGCAGCTTGTAGCCACCTAGTGCTACGCACTAGGCAGGAAGGAAAAGTCTCAAAAGAATAGATACATTTTCAAAAGGTGAAACATAAGACCTTAATAAGATGTAGTAAGTAAATGCTATGCATCAAGTTCACACCATTCAGTACTAATTTATTAATTGACATCATTTTCTATACTCAAACAGGATGAGTAAAATTAAGGTGTGCATCTAGGCAGCTGCCTGAGGAGGTTATCTTTTAAAACATTGATTAACTGAAAGCAAATAAAGTATTAATTAGCAAGGTATTTAAACTTTATTCCTTGCAAAATAGGAACCTCAGGAACCAGAAAAAGGTTTGGAGATCTAAATGCAATCATGTTCTTTAGTTATTGCCAGAATCATGCTACAGCTGTTAAAAAAGATAAAACTAATGTATGATGAAAAAAAAAAAGAAATGGTTCCATAAATAACATCTTGGGGTTGGGATATCAAAAATGTTACTAGAAAACATCAACATGTTCATCCGAATCTACTCTAGAATTTGAACTATTAGGCTAACAAATAGCGCAAGTAATCTGAAGTCATTTAATTTGTAAGGAAAGCTAAGTGCTCACTAACCAATATATAGAGAGTGCAACAATAAAACATTTCAAGAGGGAAACGCCTCTTGGACCCCCTCACCCCTTTAAGTTGTCCTAATACATCCATTTTTAGTCGATGATACCTCACCCTTGTAGAATTGGGATTATCCCAGATTCAATAAATTTACGATGCACTCAGGACCATAAAGGCCTTCACAGACCAATCAGATGTTGTCAACACATTCCTTTATGACCTACCAACCCAGCTTTCTGAAGTTTCCCAGAAAATTGCCCTTTGAAGTTTCCTTCCTTATAATAAAAAAAAAACATCAATTTCCTCAAATCGTCTCGGGCCTTGACGCAGCTACAACATCTATCCATACGTGAAGGGAAAACTTAGTTGCCATTGCCATCAAGTTTCCTTATATGTTTCCATACCAGACAAAAACAAAGGCTGTAGGTTCCTAAATCTTCCAACTCCACAAAAATACCAAATCCAATAATAAAAGAAGCTCATTTAAGGACTGGAATTAGCAAGTTCAACTGAAACTGTCTAAGAAACTACTATTAGACACATTTTGCAGTCAAGAAAATTATGGTTCTCATGTTTTTACCTTGGTATATAAGTCCCTTTTCATGAAGCCGTACAAATGCCTCAACAACTGCCCCTGCAGACATTAAAATAAAAAAAATCAGAAAAAAGTAAATACAACAGCGTTCACTAAATGTTTCAATAAATTTCAAAAGAGATCCTAATTGTCATTTTAAACAGGAATTTGAGTACAATTTAGGCATATTGCATCTATTAGTTATATCCACAAACATAATATAGGTCAAGGTCTACATTAAGGAAGGTCAAAGTCCCCATAAAAAAAAAAAGTAGAACGCTTGGCAATGACACAAGTTTAACAGGTCACACATCCTTGACATGTTAAGACCATAGCATACTAAATCTTAAGGAGCAAATACTGGAAATAGATGATTCTAAAGACCTGCTGTGAGGAGGATTTGGTATTGCACATAAAGAGGCACATAAGCTAGGAAGCACCAAAGTAAAAAAGGAACAATTATCAAGTTGTGATGCTAAAGACAAGTCACCAAGCCATGATAGATCCAATTAAAACTGCAAAAGCATGGTTTGCAACCATAAAGTCGTACTAGCAAGAAATGTACTGTTCAAGCTACAAATATTTACAAAATTCACTAGTAAAGGTCAGTGCTACCAAAGACTAATGAACAAAAGTGGATACACTGGGCATCTTGTAAATACAGTATTAATGGTAGAAAATGTAGGAAAAATATACGTGGCACAAACTACAGAATCCTAGAACACATGACATTGTCAGACATGCATTGCTAGGCTTCTTGGAATTTCCGTAGGTATCATTCATTGAGTGCCAAGTTTAGCACCCAAATGCTCAAGTTTTAAATGAGGATAAATATAGATTGTAAACATATTCAGAAAATATTGATATTCTTTGCAAAAATGCTAAACATAAACATAAAACATAGACTAGCAAGCATAAGAAAATCAACCTGCAGGCATGAACTGACCTACAAAGTTGATTGATATGAAATAGGTGGTTCATAGGCTAGGAAAGTGCATCAAGGGTTTCTAACTGTACAGTAGCACAAAAGGATGCATGACATTCTACAAATTATATGGTAGAACAATACTACAATATGCTGTTAAGTTGCATCCACTTGACACACAGGAAATAAGAATGGCAACGGAATGAATCAGGGCCAGTTTTTGCCTGTCCTGTCCCCATTCCCGACTTCCCATACCTTACTTGTCCCCGCCCCATTATCCATCGGCGCAATAAGTTTAGTCCCCATCCCCAACCGTGAAGGAAACAGGAATCTCCAACCTCACTCCGGTGCGTCAAGGCTGCCAACCCCCGCCGCTAAGGTGTCGCGGCAACCAGTGCCTTGTATGGTCAGATAGGTCGAACCAATGGGCGGACTAGTGCATTGTACAGTCAGATAGGTTGAACCAGTGGGCTGACCCGATGTGGCAACCACTAAGGGCATCATAGAAGTGAAGCTTGAGTGAGTCCAGTGTGCCAATCCCTGCGATCTCCAACCACATGCCGAAGGGAGGTGATCTGGTCCATGTGCATCCACACGGTCTCGACATAGATGAGTCTCCATTCATAGATGAAAATCTAGCCGCCATGCGCAATCCAAATGGATCTATCCTCGGATCCAACGAACAAGGCAAAGGGCAAGCCGATGAAGGCAAGATGGATGGTCGTGGTCAGGGCAATATAAAAGTTGAGAAGCGGCAGCAGCACCATGGCAGATCAAAAGTGGGCATTAATGCCATAGTATTGAGCCTTCTCAATGAGTTTTTTGCTTAAAGAAGTGGCAAGGAGTGGAGGGGAGTCAGTCGGAGCGAAGGAGCGAGAGGAGAATAGAGAAGATCTCGAGGTCCTAAACTATAAAAAGGGCTCGTCATCCTTGGCTGCCTAATCAAAGAGGGCTGCGAGGAAGGAATCCGGGCCGCTAGAGCAAAGGGTATGCACAATGGTCTCGAATAGCTTGCCACCAACATTAAGCTTGATCCATCTATTATTTGGTAGGGAGGCGGAGGTGAGATCAGAATTCCGTTCCTCCATCCTTCCTTCCCCTGTGTAGAGTAAGAAAGGGATGGGGAAGATGATGACTAACATATATGATATGAAGACATAAATTACTTTTTTTTTCACATACAGATTCGAGCAGGGTTCGAGGTGAGTTTCGAGGCACGGAGTATATACACCAAGCCTGCCCCAACCCGACCATAAAGTTTTCAATTTTCTTCGAAACCTGCCTTGAACACATTCAAAGCTTGAAGAGTCCCCATGAGATAGGGGTTAAAGTGCCATCCCTAATCGGAAAGAGACCTTCCTCCAGATATTTTGAGTGGTCTATCTATCCATTATTAACATGAATCCTCAATTTTGATGACCCATGATTTATCTACACTGACAGGATTAAGACTCCAATCCTAACAGCAGGATCCTAGATAAACTCTATCACATGTGAAAACAAAGAGAGAGAGAGAGAGAGAGAGTCAAAGCTGATTGCTCAAAGCACAAATATCAGAAGACATGCATTAATACTGCTCTTAGAAAATATACAACTCAACTCAACTCATCTAAGCCTTTTCCCAACTACATGGGATCGGCTACATGAATCTGCTTCCTCCACTCTGCTCTATTCAGGACCAAGTCGACATTCAAATTACAAATAATTATATCTTTTTTAATTATTTCTGTCCATGTTAGTTTAGGTCTACCTCTACCTCTATCCTTACCATGACTTGTTAAAAGATCACTCTTTCTAACTGGAACATCTAAAGATCTACATTGTATATGTTCAAACCACCGTAATCGATTTTCTCTCATTATCTTCGATTGGGGCTACTTCTATCATTTCTCTTATATATTTCTAATTCTATCTTTTAAAGTTTTATCACATATCTATCTTAACATACGCATTTCTGTTACACTTAATTTATTCATGTTGTTTCAATATTTCCCAACATTATGTTCCATATAGCATAGCTGGCCTAATAGCAGTTTTATAGAATTTTTCTTTCAATTTTAATGGGATGCGCCGATCATACAATACTTCCGAAGCACTCCTCCACTTAATCCATCCTGCTTTAACTCTATGATTCACATCTTCACCTATTTCACATTCTTACTGGATAATTGATCCCAAATATCTAAATTTTTCACTCCTTGATATCTCTAGGCTTGCAATTTTCACTATTTCTTCATTTATATTTCTACTCCAACTAAAATTACATTTCATGTATTCAGTTTTAGTTCTACTAATCTTAAAACCTTTATATTCTAAATCCTCACTCCAAATCTCTAGCTTAGCATTTACTCCAGATTTAGTTTCATCAATCAACACTATATCATCTGCAAATAACATACACCATGCGATATCATTTTCAATATGTTTGGTTAATTCATCCATAACTAATACAAAAAGATACGGACTTAAGGCAGATCCTTGATGCAAACCTACAGTAATTAAAAACTCACTAGTTTCTCCTATTGTTGTTTAACAATAGTTATTGCTCTATCATACATATCTTTTATCAATTCTATGTACCTTTTAGTAACTTCTTTTTTTCTCTAAAACCCATCATATTATTTCTCTAGATACTCTATCATATGCTTTCTTTAAATCAATAAAGACCATATGAAGGTCTTTTTTCTTTTCTCTATATCTCTCCATCAATCTTCTTAATAAATAAATAGCTTCCATGGTAGATCTTCCAGGCATAAATCCAAATTGATTATTTGACACCAAAGTTTCAGCTCTTATTCGATTTTCTATTACTCTCTTCCATAATTTCATTGTATGACTCATTAGCTTAATCTCTCTATAATTTCCACAGTTTTGAATATCTTCTTTATTTTTATATAGGTATTAATATGCTTTTTCTCCAATCATCCTGCATTCTTTTAGTTGCTACAATCCTGTTAAATAAATTGGTTAATCACATAACTCCAATTCCTCCTAAGCCTTTCCAAACCTCAATAGGGATCGCATCTAGATCCTAATGCCTTTGCATTTTTCATTTTACTCAAAGCCTTTTTAACCTTAAACATGCTAAATCTACGAAAAAATTTATACTCATTTGTTACTCCTAGGTTATCACATCCTTTACCCTTAAAATTACTATATTATTTTTATTTAATAATTTTTTAAAATAACTTTTTCATCATTCTTTTATCTCTTCTTCTTTTACTAAGACTCTTTCATCTTCATCCTTAATACATTTAATATAGTCCAGATCTTTTGTTTTCTTTTCTCTTAGTTTTGCTACTTTATATATAGTCTTTTCACCTTCTTTTGTATCTAGTCTATTATATAAATCATCATAGACTTTAAGTTTGGCATTACTTACCGCTTTTGTAGTTCTTTCTTTGCATCCCTATACTTTTTAAGACTTTTTTCATCCCTAGCCTTTTGCCAAATTTTGTAGTTTATCCTTTAAGCTTTATGGCTGCTTAAACTTTCTTGTTCCACCACCAAGTTTCCTTTCCTACTAGAGTCCTATTCCTTTTGATTCTTTAAGAACTTCTTTTGCTATGTTTTTAATGCATTTAGTTGCTTTTTCCCATATTAACTAAATGCATAACTCTTATAAAATATATGCATTGTAAATAATATTATGTCATTATTGACAAATTTAAAGATTATAACTTCAGAAAATATTAGCAAATAAAAGGCCTATCATACAAGCAACCGATCCATTATTTATACGTAATTAGGTATAAGGCAACAAGATGCTACATCACTTTTTCTTCTAAAAGGAATTACATAAATACGTAAACTTCTTCGGAAATATCATCCTTTTCCTATTTCCTCAAGTCTTTTTTTTATTCACTGTGTTTTCTTTATATTGTTCTTTATTTTTCTATTTCAGAATTTTCTCCCTTTTCACTTTGGTTTTCCTTTTGCAGCCAACAACAACAATCAGATCCAATCGGATCTAGTGATATGCTATTAGATCTGAAACCATCAGCTTGCTCAGAAACCTGTTCATACAAAGCCAAATTGCTGTAGGCTTTGTTCCAAATAGATTGTTGGTTGATCTTGGAACAGAGAGCAAGGCCTTTAAATATGCTCAGCACTTGCAGATTCTCTTACTCCCCAACTCCACACTAGTTTCATATTCTTAGAATATTCACAGCATCCACTACCAATTTACATGGAAAGTCTTAATTTCTCAGTTTAGTTTTGATCAAAACTGAAGTCTTAACCAAAATTAACAGCAACCTGCAAGACTCGACCCTGTCCTAAACCCTCATAGCTTTCCTCTCATAGCCTGTCCCATATCACATTCATGCAATTATCTAAGACTCTTAAGTGTAAAACATAATCAGAAAAGGGATAGAGACTTATGCCCTTATGAAGATCATTACTTGAAGCTGGTCTGCTACACAAACAACCCAATCTGTGCATGTGAAACTATTACATGGTGCTGCATTTACTTTTTTCTTTTGAAAAAAAAAAAGAAGAAGAAGAAGAATCAATTGAACTTAGAAAATTATTCGAAGCATCATTCATGCAATCACCTACATAGAAAGAAAGGCTTACACCCTCAAACATTAGTTGAACAAAAACTAGATTAATAGATGATTGTCTTACGACTTAGCTGCTCATCGAGGGTGAAATGTTCCCTAGTCCAATCACAAGATGCACCCAATCCCCTTATCTGCTTAGTGATGGTTCCACCATACCTGAAAGTAAAATATTATTCATCCAGAAGTCAGATATGTTAACGCTTAATGCAAAAAATTTACATTGCAAATAGGAGAATTTCATTTATAGCTAAAACAAAAACAGTCTTAGAAATGTTGGTTTGTTTAGTACATGTCATATCTGGCAAAAGCCCTAATCCAGGTTGTTAAAACAAAGAATAGAAAAACAACACAAGTTATGTCTAGTGAACTTTGTTGTCACAAGTCCCAAAATGACAATTTTCTCCAAGTGATAATTAAATAAGCATGACGTTCAGAAGGTCTGCCTAAGGACTATGCAAAGGAATATAATATTTGTCTACCAAGGTCACATCATAAAAGGTCTGTTGAAATCAACAGAAAAATGACTGGCATACATTTAAAAGAAAATAGATTTTTTTTCAAATACAACATGGAAACAGGTCTGAAATGAAATGGTTTTAGATCAGACCTATAGAAAACTTCCACGACACAGGTGTACCATCTATAGATGATGACATTTCTGGCCTTAAAAATATTAAGCAGGAAAAAGTGCTTTGAAGTAGACATCAGATGGATTGTTCAGCATTGGAAATCATATATACAAATCCACCCAAGATGATGGGGAAAGGATTTTTCATGATGCTTCAGATAGTATTCCACCACTAATTTGTACATAGCCTTGAATAGTTAACACCTTAACACTATCTTAGTAAGTGCATTATCTACATGTGCTTGTCTTCATTTCCAAGAAATAATAGAAGATTAATACATATTAGCAAAACAAATTCAGAAAGATCGTTCAACATTGAAAGTCATACACAAATCCACTCAGGATGAATTAGTAAAGATTTTCATGATGCTTCAGATAGCATTCCACAACTAATTTGTACATAGCCTCCTACAGTTATCACTTTAACACCATACAACAAGTGCACTCTCTACATATGACTGTTATCGACTTCTTGCCTCCAAGCAATAATGGACTTTACATTAATATGCATTACTTATTCTCTTTTTAGTGCTTATCCTCAGTGATATCATAAGTCACCCCCATTTTTCAAAAAAGCATGTCAATTGAAGTCTAAAGACAGAAAGTACGAAATTATGTTTAGCCAGGATCTAATTGTTCGCCAGGAAAAGTTTTCAGAGCTAGCACACTCTACAAATGAAGCAAACTACTTAAGCATCATAATCATAAATTGTACCTACCCTATATTGCATCATCTGAAAGTTCAAATTTGTCTTCAACCTCCAAATTACTTCGCATACTTATTTATACCAGCCCTGTCAAACTTCAAATTTCCTTTCAATTAGATGGGCATTCATCCCTTGTTAATGACTGTATTCAGAATCTCAGATACAAATATCTGTGATTATTGTAGTGCAAAATTTTAGGACTGATTCCTACTACCAATCATCACCACCACAGTAACAGCAAGTTAAAAATTTAACACACACACGCACATATATTTTGATATTTTTCCCTTCCTACCATATAATTTAAGCCTAAGTTTCCTCGTGCAATATAATGCCTCCGCTAGTAAATCACGAATAAGAATTAAGATACAACAACAATAATAACGCCTTAATACCAAATTGGTTAAAGTCAGCTATGTGAATCCTTATTCTCTATTTTGCTCAGTTTTGAATCATATTAAGATGTAAAGAATTTAAACATTTCTTAATTACTTCCTTCTATGTAATTTTCAGTCTACCTCTATCTTTTTTTTCCTTCTACATTTATCAAATCACTTCTTTGTGTAAGTGCATTTCTAGATCTATATTACACAGATAAAAATCAAGGTCCTCAAACTATTCTCCTCGAAGAGTGGATGTGCTACACTAGAGTATCAAGAGGTGAAACACCAGATCTGTTGAAAAAGTTGGTTGGTTGATTATAAACATTTTGTGACATTTTTACATGTAAAAATTGCCTTCTGATCAACTATATTCAGATAATTAATCTAACCAACAAATAAACAAATCATCCAATGCTGCTTAATATCTATCACAAAATTTTAAGAAAAAAGACAACTATCTTGTGCACAAAATTGATTCCTCATGCAAGGGAGGCAAGTAAAGAAAAAGCAATATAATAGAGTTTCAAATTAAAATGATACAATAAATAATATAACCCTAGCACCAAAAGAGAAGAATCCCAAGTACACAAACAATCACAAAACAGACTTTGGTTTCCACTCCCAACCTCTGTTAGTATAAGTACTTACTTCTCCTTCCAATCCCACACTCTCTTGGTGAACTCCTCCCTACTTAGATCGGTTCTTTTGATGCCCTCAGATGCAAGCATTTTTTCAACAACCAACTGAAATATAACATCAAAGAAAAAGAACATAAGTCCAACTCTCTACCATTATCAGTAATTGCCAACAATGCAGCAAGTCAATGCTAGAATAAGTTAAACAGATATGATAATTTGTGGAAAGAAACAATACAAAACTACCAGGAAGAACTTTGAAGAAGAATGTGAAAAGGGGTGCACCACCATCATTCAACCCTAAACTAAAAGATGAAAAACACATTGAGTAGTGCCCGTTGAAGAAGTCAAAATTTTATAGTTGAATGAAGATAATGGGAATGCTAGTTAAAATTTAAATGGGTATTGAAAGAGTATATTCAGGCCAAAAGCAGGTAGCCACTATAATAATACGTTTGGCAATTAAGCTGTATCAGTAAATGTCTTGAAATGTACCTGAGTTGCAATACCAGCATGATCAGTGCCAGGAAGCCAAAGTGTAGGTCTTCCCCTCATACGGAAGTACCTCACCATTATATCCTAGTTATAGAACACCACAGAAACACATTAGAAAATATATCATTGAAGAAATTCACATGGAGAATTGCAGTAATTATTATAATAAGATCCAAAGTTTATTTGCCCCACCAACAGAGCCTGTCTTTTAGATAATGATTTAAAAACTAAGATAAAGTAATACTAACAAATTACAAATTCATAAAGTCCAGTCAACAACATTGTTTTTCCAAATGCAGTATTTATAAGAAAAATCAAACTGAATACTGAGCCTTTTGAAAAAATAAAGATAAACATATCATTTTTAAATCATCACTGGAGCAACAAAATTTTCAAGTAAGCATAAACCTCAGGAATTTAATAAAAAAAAGTCATAGAAAGTAATATCCAGATCTGTCAAATGCAAACAAGTGATGTCAATATTTTAAATGCTGGCCCCATACCATTTTTCCCATAGAAACAGTATGGTACCGATACCAATGTTGGCATGTCTTGGCATGTTGTCATGTCAGTATGTGCCAAACAATAATTTGAAACAGAACAATATGAGTGCGAACAATATGAGGCCAGCTAGCCAACAGCACACAATACTTCAACCTTTGCATTGATTGATAAAATATAAATATAACTAGTTGCAGTTGCAAGCTGCAACCGATGAATCAGTTAAATGCATAGACAGGCAAGGACTTGATATCTAAGTAGTAGGAGTTTCTACAGATGGTTGATTGCCTAGTTAGTTATATGTAAATAATGAAAGATAAAGGTTTGTACATGATTTCAAAGATTATTAGGGACATCAGTGGGATATATGTATTTTTGTGCGTGTCCAAGCAGGTTTGTTTTCATGTTTGTGGCACAAACAACCACACTACGTCCTTAAACTATCGGGAATGGCATCAAAATTAACAATCTACATCATTTATCATAATTTGGAGCAACTCAAGTGTTTATAAGAAAAGGACAAAAGCTTTGGAGAATTATTACCCACATATCAAGTAAACTGAATGATCTATAAAAATAGAACAAAATAATTATTTTGAAATATAGTTTGGAACAATTGGAACCTTCTTTTGAGAAAAATGAAACTAATTAGTTTTGGCCTACATATTTTCAAAGCTTGTAGAATACAGTGAAGAGTGGATCATCTATACAAATGAACCATACAAGAACACAGGACCTCACAGAAAAGCCAGTTAAAAGTTATTTTGGGGTCCTTATGCATGCTTATGTAAATATAGAGTAAATGCTAAGCTAAAGATTTAGAGAAAGGCTTTAGAATTTAAAGATTTCAAGATTAGTAGAACTAAAACTGAATACATGAAACATAATTTTTTGTGAAAGTAGAATTATAAATGAAGAGAGTGAAAATTGCAAGCCAAGAGATACCAAGGAATGAAAAATTTAGGTATTTGGGATCAATTATCCAGCAAAAATGTGATATAGGTGAATATATGAATCATAGAGTTAAAGCAGGATGGATTACGTGGATGAGTACTTCGGGAGTATTGTATGATCGATGCATCCCATTAAAATTGAAAAAAAATTTTATAAAACCGCTATTAGACCAGCTATGCTATATGGAATAGAGTGTTGGGCAATACTAAAACGGCATGTGAATAAACTAAGTGTAACAGAAATGCACATGTTAAGATGAATATGTGGTAAAACTTTAAAAGATAGAATTAGAAATAAACATATACGAGAAATGATAGGAGTTGCCCCAATTGAAGATAAAATGGGAGAAAACCGATTATGGTGGTTTGAATATATACAACAAAGACCTTTAAATGCTCCAGTTAGAAAGAGTGATCTTTTAACAGTCCATGGCAATAATAGAGGTAGAGATAGACCTAAACTAACATGAACAGAAATAATTAAGAAAAATATAACTATTTATAATTTGAGTGTCGACTTAGTCCTGAATAGAGTAGAGTGAAGGAAGCAAATTCATGTAGCCAACCCATGTAGTTAGGAAAAGGCTTAGATGAGTTGAGTTGAGGCATGCTAATGTACCTAAGATCTCCACAATGCATAACCAATGTGGAACTAAATAGATGCTTGCATGAGTACTCGTGATATATAATATAACAATATATAGTGACGCTGAAGAGATATTAGGTACCTACTACCTACGCAAGGTTAAGCAACTACAATAATAACTTTCTATATAGCCTTTTGGGTGAGGTCTTAGTCATTACAAATCGTATCAGAGCTGACTTGGTCATAGGTCCTTCTGCGGCTGACCACAAGCCAGCCTAGTGTTCCTCTTTCTGATCGGACCCTTCCTTAACAAGGATGCCAGGGCTTAAATAGGAAGAGTGAGGGCATATGTTTGGCACCACACTAATCAAGTACTAAGCAATCTTATGTACTTAGGAAGGGCTACCAAACTTAAATAATAATTTCCTAGTCAGCCTCTTTAGGTGGGATGCTAGATCCTGACACAGCATGCATCCATGTATTTTAGCATAAGGCTTAACCAAGTTAATTA
The DNA here is from genome assembly GCA_900491605.1 of Calamus simplicifolius. Classification (NCBI taxonomy): domain Eukaryota; kingdom Viridiplantae; phylum Streptophyta; class Magnoliopsida; order Arecales; family Arecaceae; genus Calamus; species Calamus simplicifolius. Next base: position 930,546 of record UESW01004189.1, on the reverse strand, counting down.
TACCCTAGGAACACTAAATTGGGGGAGAAAAAAGGAATCCTGTCACCACAGTTGACCCTTCCCCTTCCCTTCATACCTTTGTCTTCATCTTCTATGCTCAACCCTCCAAATTAGTAGCAAGTCAACCATCATGCACAACTCTATTTGTATGACTCCTTTATGATTACATTCCTTGCTACGTCCATTGCCTTCAACTATGCTACCATCACGTGAAAAGAATTCCTGATAACCAACGGAATATAATATTAGCATCTCACTTCACCTAGTTTTCCTCCATCATGGTGCCAACCCCAACCTACCCATGGCACTTGTCCACTACCAATGCTATCAAGAGCCAAATATTCACCACCTTCGATGTTGCGGCCTTGGCATTGGAGTTTGGTGGTAGTGGGTGTAACAGCCCACATTTTATTATCTAGACCAAATCTTGATGCATTAATCCTAGTCCTAAAACATGTAATTTAATTAATGAGGGGTATAGTTGGAAGGTACTCAATGGCCATTTAGCAAAATGGTTAACGGTATAAGTGGAAAGGGATCCGCAAGTCATTTGGAGATTTCATTAAGGGGCATAAAGGAGAAAGGACACCGGATGTCATTCGCAAAATTGATCAAGGGAATGAATGAAATTTGATTAAGTCATTTGAGGATTTGATAAAGGGCGAGAAGAGAAAGAAAAGCCAAGGGCAAAAAGGCTTGGCAATGAAGCCCGCCATGTGGACTTTAAAAAGAGTGCCTAAGAGATGAGAGGGGGCAATGAAGGAATTTTCTAAGGCAATTAAAACCCACTACCTCCCTTCTCTCATAACTCCACCGAATGAAAAATATCAAGGGAGGGGAGTTCAGCAACTAGAGAAGAAGAGAAAAGAGGGCAATTAGGGGATTTCCTAAGGGTCTTTAAAGCCCACTACACTAAGCCTTTCCTTCATGCCTAAGTCACCGAATTAAAGGAGAAAGAGGGGGATTTCAGCCGTGAGGAGCTAAGGCAAGAAAGAGAGAAAGAAGGGAGAGGATTTCAGCCATGCGTGGAGGAGGAAGAAGAAAGAAGAGAAAGAAGAAAAGAAAAAGAAAAAGAGAAGAGGAAAAATAGAAAAAAAAAATTGGGAGAAGGGGGAGGAAGCTTGGTAGCTTGTCCATTCCTAAGGTAAAATCCTAGTCTCCCTAAGTTAAGCATGATGTTATATTTTTCATGAATTAAGTGGTGATAGCTATGTGTAGATTTAAGTATATAAAAGGGTGGAAGAAAATAAGGCAAGGATTGTGGTGATATCATGCAAACATGAAAACCTAGCATTTAAGACCCTACATGCATGTAAACCTAATTGAACCTATGTGATGACCTAGGTCAAGAGGTCATTCTAAGAGGGTGTTCTAAGGAGTCACAACAAGAGAAATAGTAAGTGAAAAAGGGAGCTAATAGTGAAGGTGAGTTGGTTTCTTATCTAGCTGTGCAATTATTTTGAAATACTATGATAGTTTTTATAGATAAAAGACCCAGTTTACCAGCATAATAGACAGTTATAGATAAAAAGTGGGAAATGAGAACCAAGTTTTAAATGTATTTTTTTTTTTCAGCATAAGTGGCAAAGTAATAATTTCAAAGGACGAGCAGAAGCTCGTAGCTTGTTTTGAAAGCATAGGTTTCAGTATAAGCTTCAAATAAAGTTTTTATTATGATGTATGCCTGATTTCACAAGAATAATTATACTTCAAAACTATATGTAATTGAAAATATATGTTTCTGGACATGCATCATACAGAGCATAGGTCGCCTAAGGGGCTGATCACCCTGAGGGTTGTACTGTAGCATGTATTGCACACACATGCAGCGACACCTTGCGATTCAATCGTACGATGATCCTGAGGTCAGGGTGAGTACCAGCTAGACCAAGCCCAGTGGGGCAGGTTGCAAGCAGCCCGTAGGGGCAAGAATCATAGCTCAGTTGAGAGCTCAGTTATTTATAGCCCGAGGGGGCACAGAGAAATCCCAAGGTCCCAGGGTCAAGGGACAAAGTTTACATTATAGGTGAACCGCACGAGTAGTGAGGGGTGCCACCAAAGTGCGGAGATCCTAACCAGTTCACACAGCCCAACATCATGAGATTTTGATAAAGCAATGCATAATTCATGAATGTTAGTATGATATTTCTGTTAAAGAAGTATATTATTTGAAGAATAAGCTATGTTTTACTTTATCTGTTAGCATGACAAAATGTATACTTTGGCATATAAATGCTGTAAGGTGTTATTATTGGGATGGTATTTCATATTCTCAGTTTTACCAAAGGTTAGATGGTTCGGTCTCATCCCTCTATTGTTGAATGTTTTTCTTACAGATCAGTAAGCTAGCTGACAAATTAAGAGGGTGGCCTGGACTTGGATCTTTAGTTGCATATTTTGTGATAGCTATCGGCTTGGAGAAGTTGATCTAGAAGTACATGTATCTAGAAATATATTTGTATTTTGAAATGAGTGAAGACATTTATGTTTGGATGTATATAATCATGACCTGGTGATGTATTATAAACTTAAGTCTGGATGAATAAAAGGCTTTATATTGTAAAATCGATTATGAATGTGATCTTGGTAAATGCGTGGTGAATAAGAGCATTCTTTATCTAAGCAAGGTAAATTCAGTTGCAATATGATTTATATTTGAGATATTTTATAAAGTAAAAGAACAGGTTAAGATGTTTTAATCAAGTTATAATGTTGGTACATACAACTTATAGCAATTGGATAAGGTTCACTAAGGCTTTATGGTGCGCAACATAAAGGCTAGTAGAACTCTACCTTATTTCTATATGTTAGCATGATTGTCGGGAGAGGGAGCCGACAAGGTTTGGTATCAGAGCCTAGGTTCATCAGGTTTAGCCAGGTCTAGATAGGTTGAACCTGAGAGTCCTAGGGATAGAGGTATAGAACAGTATAAGTTAACAATGAGATGATATGATATGATATAGTCTTGGATAATGGTAATGATCAATGACTTGCTTTTGTAGGATGGGTGATGCAAGAGCAAGTAGAGAGACGGAACAGACCTCAGGTAGAGGTAGAGCTAGGGGTCGAGGCAGGCCTAGAAGGGCAGGCAGAGTAAGCCAACCCAGCAAACAAGTATCCAGTGAGCCACCCTCAGATGAGGCTAGGATGGAGGCATCGTCAGAGCAGATGCCTGAGTTTTCCTCCCAGTCAACTACCCCAGCATCAGTAAACCCACCTCAAATCCAGACTCAGGGGCCGAGCATGCCAGACCTAGTAGGGATGATTACCTAGGCAGTGGTAGCTGCTATAGGGGCCAGTTCTAGTGTGTAGACAGTCTCAAGGGATAAAATTGACCTGGGAAGATTTTAAGAGAATTCTATCTGCAATATTATTTTGATATATACAGAGATTAGAAGAGAAGAGAATTTTTAAATTTGACCCAGGGCAGGATGTCAGTAGCAGAGTATGAGGCTGTCTTTATTGAGTTGTCCCATTTTGCAGAGGGTTTGGTAGCAGATGAAAAAGAAAAGAGTAGACTATTTCAAGATGGCCTAAATCTATTTATTAGGTCTAAGACTCAGATGCAAAGTTATAGTAACTACTCTGAATTAGTACAAGGGGCACTCAGAGCTGAGGGGATAGATAAGGAATTCCAGAGTAGGAGGCAGGAAAGGGGAAAGAAAAGCACCTCTAGTTTTCCTTCTCCTATAGGAGCCCAGTCATATAAGAAACCCAAGAGGACAGGGTAGTATAATTCTGGTGCTGGCACCCCAATTAACTCAGGAAGGGGGTCAGTATCTAGTTCTCCACCTTAGGGGAGACAATATGAGGAGTACCTCAAGCTGACAGTAGCAGGTTGTCTGGTGATAGGAGGGACCGGAGCCGTCCCTTGGCTAGTGGGAATGTTGTAACCCCATGTCCTATTTGTGGTAGAAATCATCAAGGAGAGTACAAGAAAGTCGTTCGGAGGTGCTACATTTGTGGGCAGTCTGATCACTTTAAGAGGGACTGCCCAAGGAGAGAACAGCAGATCAGTGAGTACCCTCAAGGGTTAGTCGCACCCAGGAACCAGCCTATTAGAGGAGGAGGCGGTAGTGCTCCAGCTTCATTCAGTCAGATTAGGCCTAGCGCTAGTCAGCCAGCTGTGAATCCAAATGTCCCAAGGGCTGAAGCTAGAGTGTATGCTATGACCAGACAGGAGGCTCAGGCCGACCCAGATGTGGTGACAGGTATGCTACCTATCAATAATCTTGATGCTTATGTTTTGATAGATTCTGGATCTACACATTCATTTATAGCAGTTGATTTTGCCAAGCATCTAAATAAGGAAATGAATATGTTGGGTAGCTAGTTAATAGTTTCTACACCAATAGGCAAGTCTTTATTGCAAACAAAGTATATAGAACTTGTGACATTACAGTAAAGGGTCAAATACTAGCAGGGGATCTAATCCCATTAAAATTGAAAGAGTTTGATGCTATTTTAGGGATGGATTGGCTGTCAAAGCATGGAGCCACAGTAGACTATTTAAAGAAAAGAGTGATATTTCATATTTCAGATGATGTTAAGGTTGGGTTTGCAGGTGAAAGAAAAATGATACCCTCCTGTATAATCTCAGCCTTATCAGCAAACAAGATGTTAAGAAAGGGTTATGAAGCATATCTAGCATGTGTAATGAATCTTGAGGACAGAGGTTCAGAATTGACTAGTATCCCAATAGTACGTGAGTTTGCTGATATTTTTCCAAAGGAACTACCTGGATTACCTCTAAATAGGGAGGTAGAGTTTATTATAGAATTGGCTCCAGATGTTAGACCTATAGCCAGGGCACCCTATAGGATGGCACCAGCAGAGTTAAAAGAATTGAAAAGCTAATTGCAAGAATTGCTAGACAAAGGGTTTATTAGACCCAGTGTATCTCCATGTGGTGCACCTATGTTATTTGTAAAGAAGGATGGCACCTTGAGATTATGCATAGACTATAAACAACTTAACAAGGTGATCATTAGAAACAATTACCCTCTGCCAAGAATAGATGATCTGTTTGATCAGCTTCAAGGGGCAGTAGTATTTTCCAAGATTGATCTAAGATCTGGTTATCATCAGTTTAAGATAAAGAAAGAAGATATATCAAAGACTGTATTTAGAACCAAATATGGACACTATGAATTCTTAGTGATGCCTTTTGGCTTAACTAATGCCCCAGCTGCTTTCATGGGATTAATGAATCAAGTGTTCCAAAGTTTCTAGATAAATTTGTAATTGTATTTATTGATGATATCTTGGTTTATTCTAAAAGCAAAGAAGAGCATGAGCAGCATTTAAGAATGGTACTACAAGTTTTGAGGGAGAAGCAGCTATATGCCAAGCTAAGAGTCAGTTCTGGCTAGATGAAGTTAACTTTCTAGGACATGTGATTTCAGCACAAGGCATTATGGTAGATCCCCAGAAAGTAGAAGCTATAATGAATTGGGAACCTCCTACAAATCAAACAGAGGTGAGGAGTTTCTTAGGCTTGGAAGGATATCACAGGAGATTTATAGAAAATTTTTCTATGATAGCTTCTCCTATGACAAATTACTGAGGAAGAATGTTAGATTCCAGTGGTCTGATGATTGTCAGGACAGTATGGATGAATTGAAGTGTAGTGGTCTATGTTTCTAGACAGTTGAGAACCCATGAAAAGAATTATCCCACCCATGATCTAGAACTAGCAGCAGTCATTTTTGCACTAAAAGTGTGGAGACATTGCTTATATGGGAGGAAGTGTCAGATATTTACAGGCCATAAGAGTTTGAAGTACATCCTAACCCAAAAGAGTTGAATCTTAGACAGAGGAGATGGATAGAATTATTGAAAGATTATGACTGTACAATTGAGTACCATCCAAGAAAGGTTAATGTGGTGGCTGATGCTTTAAGTAGAAAATCCACAGCCACGTTAGCTTCTGTTAGAGCTATACATCTACCTTTGATGTTAGAACTGAGAGGGTTGGATGCTAATTTAGCTGTTGATACTTCAGGAGCCCTGCTAGCAAACTTCAAAATTAGACCTATGATACTAGAAGAAATAAGAGAGGCTCAGTTGCAAGATCCGAAGTTACAGGAAGTTAGAAAGCTAGTCTATAGTGATCTCAATCAGAATAGTGTAAGAGGTGATGGATTATTAATGTTTAGAGGCAGAATCTGTGTGCTGGCAATAGAATCGCTAAAAGAACAAATTTTGAAAGAGGCACATAGCTCGGCTTATTCAATGCATCCAGGGAGCACCAAGATGTATAGAGCCATTAGACAAAATTATTGGTGGATTGGAATGAAAAAGGAGATAGTTGAGTATGTATCTAGATGCCTAGTATGCCAGCAAATTAAGGCAGAATATCAGTGCCCAGCCGGCAAGATGCAGCCTCTGTTTATACCAGAATGGAAATGGGAGCATATTACTATGGACTTTGTAGTTGGTTTCCCAAAAATAAGAAAAGGTAATGATTCTATTTGGGTGATAGCAAACAGACTAACTAAATCTACCCATTTTCTGCCAACTAAGATATCATATACCTTGGACAGACTAGCCAATATATATGTAAATGAAATTATCAGCAGACATGGGCTGCCACTGTTGATAGTATCAGATAGAGATCCAAGGTTTACATCTCATTTTTGGAAAGAATTACAAAGAGCTTTGGGCACCAAATTGAGATTTAGTACAGCTTTTCACCCACAAACAGATGGGCAGTCTGAGAGAACAATGCAGACCTTAGAAGATATGTTAAGGGCATGTGTTATGGAATTCTTAGGTAGTTGGGATGATCATTTGCCCTTAATAGAATTTGCATAAACAACAGTTATCATTCCAGCATTGATATAGCTCCATTTGAAGCATTATATGGAAGAAAATGTAGAACACCAGTATGCTAGGATGAGGAAGGAGAGAGAAAGCTGTTAGGACCAGAACTAGTTCAGCTCACAGCAAACCAACTGAAAATCATCAGAGCTAAGTTAAAGGCAGCTCAGGATAGACAGAAAAGCTATGCGGATAAAAAGCATAGGGATGTAAATTTTAATGTGGGAGATAAGGTATTTTTGAAAGTATCTCCCTGGAAGGGCATTATGAGGTTCGAAAAGAAAGGCAAGCTAAGTCCTAAATATATTGGACCATATGAGGTGATTGATAAAGTTGGAATGCTTGCTTATAGACTAGCCTTACCTCCAAAGTTAGCACAGATCCATAATGTATTTCATGCATCGGTGCTTACGAAGTATGTGCCAGACTCCTCTCATATACTTCAGACCGAGCCAGTGGAATTGCAGAAGGATCTGACTTATGTAGTGGAGCCAGTGCAAATATTAAACAGAGAGGTTAAGCAGCTCCGCAGTAAAGAGATTCCCTTAATAAAAGTGCAGTGGCAGAATCATCAAAAGGAAGAAGTCACCTGGGAGAGGGAAGATAAAATGAGATTGAAGTATCCCCACCTATTTCAGAACTAAGGTAGCCAATTTTGGGGACGAAATTTCTGTAAGGAGGGGAAAATTGTAACAGCCCACATTTTATTATCCTAGCCCAAATCTTGATGCATTAATCCTAGTCCTAAAACATGTAATTTAATTAATGAGGGGTAAGTTGGAAGGTACTCAATGGCCATTTAGCAAAATGATTAAGGGTATAAGGGGAAAGGGATCCGCAAGTCATTTGGAGATTTCATTAAGGGCATAAAGGAGAAAGGACACCGGATGTCATTCGCAAAATTAACCAAGGGCATGAATGAAATTTGATCAAGTCATTTAAGGATTTGATAAAGGGCAAGAAGGAAAGAAAAGCCAAGGGCAAAAGGCTTGGCAATGAAGCCAGCCATGTGGACTTTAAAAAGAGTGCCTAAGAGAGGAGAGGGGCAATGAAGGAATTTCCTAAGGCAATTAAAACCCACTACCTCCCTTCTCTCATAACTCCACCGAATGAAAAATATCAAGGGAGGGGAGTTCAGCAACTAGAGAAGAAGAGAGGAGAGGGCAATTAGGGGATTTCCTAAAGGGTCTTTAAAGCCCACTACACTAAGCCTTTCCTTCATGCCTAAGTCACCGAATCAAAGGAGAAAGAGGGGGATTTCAGCCGTGAGAGCTAAGGCAAGAAAGAAAGAAAGAAGGGAGAGGATTTCAGCCGTGCGTGGAGGAAGAAGAAAGAAGAAAAGAAAAAGAAAAAGAGGAGGAAAAATAGAAAAAAAATTGGAGAAGGGGGAGGAAGCTTGGTAGCTTGTCCATTCCTAAGGTAAAATCCTAATCTTCCTAAGTTAAGCATGATGTTATATTTTTCATAAATTAAGTGGTGATAGCTATGTGTAGATTTAAGTATATGAAAGGGTAGAAGAAAATAAGGCAAGGATTGTGGTGATATCATGCAAACATGAAAACCTAGCATTTAAGACCCTTCATGCATGTAAACCTAATTGAACCTATGTGATGACCTAGGTCAAGAGGTCGTTCTAAGAGGGTGTTCCAAGAGTCACAACAAGAGAAATAGCAAGTGAAAAAGGAAGCTATAGTAAAGGTGAGTGGGTTTTTATCTAGCTGTGCAATTATTTTGAAATACTATGATAGTTTTTATAGATAAAAGACCCAGTTTACCAGCATAATAGTTATAGATAAAAAGTGAGAACTGAGAACCAAGTTTTAAATGTATATTTTTTTCAGCATAAGTGGCAAAGTAATAGTTTAAAGGACAAGGAGAAGCTCGTAGCATGTTTTGAAAGCATAGGTTTCAGCATAAGTTTCAAATAAAGTTTTTATTATGATGTATGCCTGATTTCACAAGAATAGTTATACTTCAAAACTATATGTAATTGAAAATACATGTTTTTGAACATGCATCATACAGAGCATAGGTCGCCTAAGGGGCTGATCACCCTGGGGGTTGTATTGTAGCATGCATTGCACACACATCTAGCGGCACCTCCTTGCGATTCAATCGTACGATGATCCTGAGGCCAGGGTGAGTACCAGCTAGACCAAGCCCAATGGGGCAGGTTGCAAGCAGCCCATAGGGGCAAGAATCATAGCTCAGTTGAGAGCTAAATTATTTATAGCCCGAGGGGGCACAAAGAAATCACGAGGTCCCAGGGTCAAGGGACAAAGTTTACATTATAGGTGAACCGCATGAGTAGTAGGGGTGCCAACAAAGTGCGGGGATCCTAACCAGTTCACACAGCCTAGCATCATGAGATTTTGATAAAGCAATGCATAATTCATGAATGTTAGTATGGTATTTCTATTAAGAAGTATATTATTTGAAGAATAAGCTATGTTTTACTTTATCTGTTAGCATGATAAAATGTATACTTTGGCGTATAAATGCTGTAAGGTGTTATTATTGGGATGGTATTTCATATTCTCAGTTTTTCCAAAGGTTAGATGGGTTATTCAGTCACTGAAACTTCGGTGTCACCTCTCTATTGTTGAATATTTTTCTTACAAATCAGTAAGCTAACTGACAAATTAGGAGGGTGGCATGGACTTGGATCTTTAGCTGCATATTTTGTGATAGCTATCGGCTTGGAGAAGTTGATCTAGAAGTACATGTATCTAGAAATATATTTCTATTTTGAAATGGGTAAAGACATTTATGTATGGATGTATGTAATCATGACCTGGTGATGTATTATAAACTTAAGTCTGGATGAATGAAAGGGTTTATATTGTAAAATCGATTGTGAATGTGATCTTGGTAAATGCATGGTGAATGAGAGCATTATTTTATCTGAGCAGGGTAAATTCAATTGCAATATGATTTATGTTTGAGATATTTTATAAAGTAAATGAACAGGTTAAGATGTTTTAATCAGGTTATAATGTTGGTACATGCAACTTATAGCAATTGGATAAGGTTCACTAAGGCTTTATGGTGTGCATAAAGGCTAGTAGAACTCTACCTGATTTCTATATGTTAGCATAATTGTCGTGAGAGGGAGCCGATAGTGGGAATAGTGGCGACCTTCAACAACAAGGATGAGGGAGAGGAAGCATTTGAAGGATAGCATCTATGAAACCAACTGGGACAAGATGCTTGAGATTGGGAGGTGCTGAACTTTGTACAAATTGACCAACAAGCAGCATGTGAATGCTTATGCCAAAGGTGTTTGAGAAGTTGAAGTACATGAATATGGGAAGGTTTCATGGTGTAATCATTAGCTAAAATTTAATATAAACTGTATAATCCAATTAAATGTACACAAATATGCCTATGTAACACATGCCTACACATTATATATGCACATATCACATAATATTTCAACAATGAAAAGAGAAAATACTCATTTAAAATTCTTCTAAGTTTAGGAATTGCAGTGGGGCAGGCTCACATGATAGATAATCAGAAAGATATGCATATGGGCAAACACATACTGATTAATCCAATAATTTAGCTCAAGAGAAAGTTAGGACATAGCAATCTTAATGCAGTTGCCAGATAGAATCTTTAGAAATCAATAGTGACAAGTATTAATTGACTACTTTAGTTGACTGAGTCTTTGGACAATCAAGTCAGTTGAGCCTCATTAGTGCTAGCTTTATTTAATTAAATGAATAGTTGGGTCCATGTAAGTCTCTATTATTTTCTATCACTTTCTATTGTTTTACTTAGCATTAGGATATTAGCTTCAGTACCAAGTAATTTTTGTTAAGTTATAAGTTTACTAGGTCTACAAATCACCATAGTTGGTCAATAGGTGTCTTAGGCATTAAGCAAAAGATGACTTGCAATTAGATTTAAGAGGAGAGGCAATTGGTCACAAGCCACTTTATGTAATTTATAACAAGTGGCTACCCCAACCCCAGGAATGTAATATAATTTTGATGAATGGAATCAGTTTCCTCTCATCTTAGTTTCCCATGGAATGATTCAAGGTCGAGTGTGAGGCCTGTAGAGTGAGTCTGGGATGTCTCTTTAATTTCCCTCATGCGATGTGAGGAACATGAGGTAGAGGTAGACCTAAACTAACATGGATCTTTAGATGCTTCAGTTAGAAAGAGTGATCCTTTAACAATCCATGATAAGGATAGAGGTAGAGGTAGACCTAAACTAACATGGACAGAAATAAATAAAAAAATATATAACTATTTGTAATTTGAATATCAACTTGGTCCTAAATAGAGGAGAGTGGAGGAAGCATATTCATGTAGCCAACCCCATGTAGTTAGGAAAAGGCTTAGATGAGTTGAGTTGAGTTGATGTGAGGAACGGCATGAGGCCCCCTATAGTGAATCCTGATATTAGCTCCTTTTCTTTCTTCCCTCCCATTTTACTCTCTTTCCAATTTTCTACCATTTTCTTTTGTTTCTTTTATTCTTCTTCGATCTTCGCCCAAAATATATCTAAACTTAAAACCTAGACAACCACAGGTTAGGCCTAGCTTCGCATAATCCCTTCAACCCTTGGTTAGGCTATCCTACATCAGATCTATAATCTATTAGAATTAAGAAGTACGATGTACAGTCTCCTGCAGGTTATGTACAACGGTACCTATAAGATTCAATAGCTAACCCTACAATGCAGTACAGGTATACATTTTGGGGAGAAAAACCTCATAGTTGATATTAGATCCTCAAACAGTGCACTATATTACTTTCAGATTTAGTTCTATTGCTAATAGACTTCTGATGTAGCCTTCTACCTGGGAAAGTAGGCAAATTGATGATTCAACAGAATAAATGCACAGCATCAGAGTTAAAAAATAATGTAGCTAATGCAACACAAGGTCCAACTAGCAAGTACCATAACTAGTTGGACCATGCCATGCTGCGCAGGGTCCAGCAGATTCACAGGTAAAGACTTCAGCAAGCAAATAATTGATTTTCTTTCCATCCCATGAATGAGCTCACTCAGGGATTCAGAAGTTTCACGAGATTTTTCTATAATTTTTTCATTGGAGACAATATCAAATTCTAGCCAAGTTTCTATACTTGTAGTTGAATAATCCTATCATGTTTCCTGATTACCAAGTCCTATTCTAGTATGATTTTGTATCAGATTTAATGCCCAAACTAGGGTTAGAGGTTAGGTTCTACACATGCCTCTAATACATTGTATGAAGTTGGTTTTGACATATTAATAAAACAATTTGGTTTTGACATATTAATAAAACAATTCTCAGAGAACTTCCTTCACCAAATGAAGGGCTTTCCAATCCAGTTGCCTTTAATTTTGTGTGTGATCTTCAAGGTGTAATTCCTGCTAATCAACAATGAACTGGAGATTTTTTACTGGTTTTCTTACATAGAACCTTCATATCAATTGCAAATGCATGCTTCCAAGTTTCTTCTAGACATATAGGAATATCTTGAAACTATACATACAATCAAGTGCTTATACATAGGAAAATCTTGATACAACCCTAGTACCCCAAACTATTATTCAAATGTGGCTGACCTCTTCATCTTTGAAAGAACTAGACAGGCATCTATATCTTCCAAATAATATACATCATTAACTCTACTAGTACAATTGGTAAGTCTTATATGAGATTGGCAGCCAACCCTTGCTTCACTAATGCTAACACATGTGACAAGTATCATACCCCTCGGCTGACAACAGAACACATTGCTCTTCTTGATGTAGCCGATAATTTCTAATGGACTACAATATAGAAAGATAATTATTTGCCATGGGCATTGAGTGATTTAGACAATGTGGAGATTGAGATGCTTGATGCCATATGGCTATAAGACATTAAAAAAGTTTGAGATTGGGACTTTAGGGTAATTAAGCGTGTATGATAAATAGAGATGGGACCAATCACATGGATGTATGGATAAACTTAAAAGAATAAAGGTTGATTCTAATATCTTGAGCTGGGAATTGGATCTTACAGCATCAGTATCACATAATAATAACGATCAGCAAACAGGAGTCACAAAGCAAGCCAGCGATAGGTGGTATAACACCCTGACTTTGTAGCCTCCTATTTATGACTATTTGTATAGTTGAGAAAAATACAACAACCATTTAGCAGTGTGTGTCCATATGATCCATTCAGAAGCAAGATTAATTGTGTGAAGTTACCTTAGAAATATGTAGAAGACAATGATGACCAAAAGAAAATTGGTGATAAAACCCAAGCATAATTTAGAAAGAATATAAAGACCAGGTCGAAAATATCCATGGAGTAGGACACCCCATGCTTGTCCAGTGGTTGCCATCTCACGCTTGTTTAGGGACTGCACACTTCATGCTTGTTTAAGGATTGCCACCTCATGCTTTCTCTAGACAGCTGCCACCTCGTACTCTGCCCCTCATGCTAGCTAGACGACTAAATCAACATGGTTATCATTATTAAAAACAGCCATGTCAAACTTACTAATTGCCATCCAGCTGAACCTTAGTATCAGACCTAGCTCTATCTCATAGGGACAAACCACCTCACTAAAACAACCAACCATAAGTAGGAGGCTGCTTCCCTCCTACCATTTTTGCAACTCCAGAAAATTTCAGCAACTTATCGAGCAAACAGCTAGAGATGGGAAGAAAGGAACTAGAGAACAAGAACTAGTTAGAAAGAAGGGAAAAGGCCCTGGTGTGCGGCTTTGGAACAGAAATCTGTAGCATAAGTATCCTCAAATAGTTAATACATTATTTTGTAAACGATTATTCATGGTATACTGATTTCTGAATTAATTTCCTTAACTGCTTTACTATAAACATTTCAAAAGAACTTTGTCTTACAGCAATCAGGATATCATAATAAATTAAGTTTATTAGCACCTGATCACATGCAATCAAGAGTTGCTTCCAATTGGAGTACATCCCCAAAATTTGCAATTGTTATGCTGTTTAAAAGTGAAAGTCTTATGCTTACGAACTAGAAAGAACCCTCAATGAATCCATAACCAATGGGTATAATAATTGATTTTTAATGAATCTTTAAAAACTGGCTATAGGATGTAAGGATCCTACAGTGAATATATGATATGAAACAAGGTTTCAAAGGCCTACTGATATAAAGTATGGGATGTACTACGGGACTATGTCCCATACTGACATATTGTACCATATTAGAAACCTGCCAGAATGGTACAGTACCATTCATACCATCCTATTCTAGAAAAATTTGAAACCTTGGTATGTAAGCTGCATATAGAGGTGCATATGCAATTAGCACTTTTCAAAAAGGGTGGCCGCCGAGAGCACGTGGCTCCCACCATTGTGGGATCCGAGGAGGGTCCAGCAATGTGATTAGCACTTTCTAACCATATAAGAATAAATAAAATATATTATCATGCAAACAACAATAATGATAGCAATATTTTTTTGGGATAGAATATCAACAACAATAATAATAACTAACAATTAGTGCTCAATACTTTATAGTTGGACTAACAAAATTAGTTATAACATAACAGAAACCCCCATCCAACTTAACTATTAGTTTGCACATGCTCTATTCATGCACTATTGGCTGATTATTTCTCATCAAAGAAACTTTATTCTAGAATGCTTTAGCTAGATGCTTTGATTTTATTTTATTCTATTCTCAGAAACCCTAATTAGGGGAGGCTACATGGAGTGTTAAAGCACTTTATAAGGATTAATAGCTTGCTGTTAGGGGCCTATGGAGGTTGTATGTTGATTATCCCAAGTGGTATAAGAGCTGCAAGCTTTCCCTTCTTTCCCTCTTCTATTATTCTTCTTCTCTCCCATTTTCCCCCTCTTCCATCTTTAATTATCTTCACCATATGATAGAATTTTTGCTAAGCTATTAGCATGTAATCTCCGGTCATCTATGAGGCTACATCATCTTTTTATCAATTTCACCCATGGGATCCAACAAATCAACCAAGTTACTGATCGGTGCTCAACAAGCCAAATAAGAGTGATCTATGCAGTACCATACAAGTGACAAAGTGCATCTTATGAAGATATTTTAGCTAGCTCCATGAGAATTGAGATTTTTATCAGCCTATGGGTTATTTTAACTGAAATTGTATGTGTATGTTTGTATTTAACTCAAACAACCATTTTTGATATGAAATTCCAAGATCTAGCAGCCAAATTATTGTGACAGCAAAGATTCACTTTGAGGTAAGTAGGCTAGAAAGAATCGCAATAAATGTTTGATGCAATATTTATAACAATCAAGGTTTCACATCCTACGGGATAGGACCATCCTAGCCTTCCCACAGAATAAAAGGCATCACCATCCTATCCCTTCCCCACGCCTGGGATGTGGGATAATGCAGGATATGCCAAACAAGATGCTAAGACAATGGCTAGACAATCCTATCCTGAGACCATATTACCAACTATAAAGTTTCAAAACATACAGAAACAAACATCATGGTTGCTAGAGATAAAATTTAAATCATAGAACCAACTAAATGAAGAAGAAGCATAACCTGGTCATGGAGCATAGAAACATAAGTATAATAGTGATATAAATAGAAAAAGAAAGATACATATGTACGTTGGCATAAACTCAACTCAACTCATCTAAGCCTTTTCCCAACTACATGGGGTCGGCTACATGAATCTGCTTCCTATATGTACATTGGCATAGATGAACATAAAAATATAGTTGAGGTACTGAGTCAGCGATAATCAATAATGACATCTTACAATCTAAGTTCTTTTTCCCATACAGCATGTTCATGATATTGATTCCAAGACCCTAAGGTAGGATACATTATCATTATCATTAATCAAATAAATATGAGCTTGAACTCAGAATCATAACAACTATCAAATGTTAAAAGTTCACATAGTTAGATTAGCATTAGTATTCACTAACCTCAAGAGTCACAAACATTGCATGACCCATGTGCAGTGAACCAGTAACATTAGGAGGTGGCATTGGAATCACAAAAGGATCTCCTCCTCGATCAAAGATAGGTTTGAAGTACCCTTGAGACTCCCACCTAGATAACCCATCAGGTCATAAGAAATAAAAAATGCCATCCAAAAAGATATCACAAGAACTGTCCTTCAACGTAAAACCTAAAGACCAGCAAATGCATGAGAAAACCTACATTAACTATGGCCAAAAATTAAAAGCATGAATCTATGTTGTAACCATTGAAAAAGTGACAAATATAACATAATTATTATGTAATAGCCAATTTCAAGAACAATAATTTTACTCTGTGTGGGTCAATTTGACAAATAAATTCTGCATTCTATCTCTCTTAAACACAAAGGCACCCACACATACATAAATGCAGGTTAACCTTTGCCATCCTATGACATGTAGTTTTTAAATAGTTGCAGCTATGAAGTTAGTAACATGAAGTGTTACATAAAAACATGAAACTGTTTGATCCCCTAACATGAGTGTAAACTCTATACCTATAGTGATGCAACCACAAGAAGGGAAGGCAACAAGAGAGAAAAATGATCACCAACCACATTTTTGCAAGAAACATGAAAAACATAACCACATTTGATGAACTGATACACCCTTGCCTTCTGCTTTTCTCTAACTATAGCATGTGTAAGGCACAAGATCATAGCCAAGAAAAAGAAACCACACCCATCTCGAACAAACAGATTTCTACTACTTTAGCCATCTTAAATAAAAAGAAAAACGTAAGTAATGCCTAAAATGAAAACAAGTTTTCCAGATTTAAAAGATGTTTGCTTGATGATACTCGTGCGTATCAAAAGAGTTTAACAAAATAGGTTCAACCTTTGGATTGTTGGAGCCCTACCAAGTACCAATCTTTCAAGTCCTCACAGGAAGGGAGAAGAAACTTTTAATCCATGATGGTAAAATGAGAAAAATCATGCATATTGTGACTCATCAGAAGAGCATGAAATATTCCAAGGCAATGCAAACTAAGAATGAAAGCAAGCAAACAAGTAAACAAGTGAAAGCAAGCAAAGTTGGTAATTAATAAGTAATCTAAAGTTAGCAAGTTAGTAGATAGTTGGAGTTAGCAAGTTTTCTAGAAAGTTCAAGAAAAAAAGGTACAAGAAACAAGAAAAGAAGAATAAGAAAAGAGGAGAAAAGACAAAAAGTGAAGAGGGGGCATAAGAACCTTTGTGGTTGCCAATTCTTGAAAGATTGTTATTGATTTTAGAAAGAAGCCTAAGCTCTAAGACTAAAATCCCTCCTCAATCTATAACAGGGTGCTCCACAAGGTTTGACATCTTAGTACTAGACTCCCTATTGGTACCACACTAAGCACTGACACAATGTCAATACATCTAGTACAGAGGTCAGTTTAGCATACTAAGACTTGGTATGTCCCATATACTAAGTTCCAGTTCTGTATTGGTACGGTATGGTATGCTCAATATAGGATGGTACACCCTAATACAACATAGCATGAAGAGGTCATATACAATAAAGACTTTTAGATGCTCCAGTTAGGAAGAGTGATCTTTTAACAGCCCATGATAATGATAGAAGTAGAGGTAGACCTAAGCTAACATGGACAGAAATAATTAAGAGAGATATAACTATTTGTAATTTGAGTGTCGACCTAGTTCTAAATAGAGCAGAGTGAAAAGCATATTCATGTAGCCAACCTTATGTAGTTGGGAAAAGGCTTAGATGAGTTGAGTTGGACTTGCAAGAGGTAGTAGAGACGATGGATATGCCAGGACTCTAAAATTTGAGTTATTGAGTTAAGACTAGGATTTTAATGCAAGAAAATCAAAAGTTATAAGGTTACCAAGAGAGAAGGTTAGGAGAGAGAAAGGAACTAAGACTATTCTAAAGATTGGATAAACTATATGGTTTCTAAACTTATCCTTCACTTCATAAATGATGAGTTTATATAGAAGAATTCATGATTTAGAGTCATCACTTGCACAAAGGGTTAGCTAGGTGGGCAGGGTTAAGATGTATGGTAGGATTTTTCCTTGTAAATGAAAGGTATAGATAAGGTGGCACAAGTTATGGATGAGGTGGCGCAAGTTTCTTAGGCTCACCTAAATGATGATCCCAAAAGGCTTCTAAAAGAGTGAGGAGTGCTCGTAATGGGTAAAAGAGGGCTGGATGGAGAGTTGTATGGAGGTCAAAGTAGCGTATGGATGATGATAGGCTGCATGGATGGGCATGCTAACCATGCAAACTACAGTGGCTAGGATTTACTTATATGAAATAAAAGGACACAACAAAATGGTAAGTATTTTCTATGTTCATATGAAGAAGGATGGGTCTACAAGGCTAAGGCTTCTAACCATGAGAAAAAAATTCATGAGAAAAGGATTTGTAGGGCTAATAAATGAAGGATAAAAGGATGTATGTAGAGTGGTGGAAGATATCATGGTGCTTAGGCATCACTAGGCTGAATATGGTAGCAAACAAGGGTATAAGTGTGTTTAGTATTAGGTAGAATATGAAAATGGTTATGTACGGGTGTAAAACTAGTATATAAAAATTGTATGCAGAAATTGAGCTTATCATGGGTTATTGAGAACTATTGCTCTAAAATATTTTTTATTTGCTAAACCTAGAGATCTAGCCTAGCCTTTGGACTGTGAGAGGTTACCTAGAGAATAGTAGAAGGAAAAATAAATAAATTAATGGATTATGGAATGGTTTTAAGTGAGATTACAAGCTAATGGATTATGGCATGGTTTTAAGTGAGATTAAGAGCTGCTTCAAGGATAGCTGATAGTTTGTGTTAACTAAGGCCTAGGTTTGGATCAAATTGTCTAATGATTAGATTTTGGTTGCTAAAAGTTGAACTTCGATTGGTTGCAGGTCAAGTCGCTCGGTTGCAGGTTGGATTTGAATTTGGTTTTAAGTCCAAGTAAATCTGGGACTAGCTAATGACGGGTGTAGAAATAGGTGTCATATTAGTCAATGTGATTAGAATTATAAGAATGGTTGAGTAGGTGTGTGAAGCATTATGAGCATCTCACAGGTCATTGAGCTCAATAGCTCTAAGATAGCTCTAAACGGTCAAACCTAGAGAGCTTGGGCTTGGGATCATGGGAGGTCAATAAAATAATGGGAGAGTAAAATTGAATTAATGGAACAGTTTTAAAAGAGGTTATGGGCTACTTCAAGTATGGTTAACAGTTTGGATTAACTAAGGGTTAAATCCAGGTCTAGTTGTCTAAGGGTTAGATTTTGGTTACTAAAAGTTGAACATGGACTGGTTATAGGTCAAGCTTGTGCCAATAGGCAGGTGGATTTTCACTTGGTTTATACCCAAGTACATCTGATGTAGCACAATGTGCAACCAGCAAGTACAATGACCAGCTAGACCATACCAAGCTTCATAGAAGCCAATGATTCATGAGCGAAGACTTTAACTGGCACATAGTCTATTTTTATTTTCATTGTGTGAGCATGAAAGCTCACTTATCAAGTTCAGCGGTTTTTTTTAGACTCTTCTAAATCTTTTATTAGAGATAGTATAAAATTTTATGCATATTTTTATATTTGCACTTGAGTAATTCTAGCATGTTTTCTTATTATTGAACCTTATTTCTCTATATATTATGTATGTAAATGTAAATGCATATGTATATATATGCGTGTGCGCGCGTGTGTGAACACACACACCTCTACTACGCTATAAGAAAACAACTATTGACATAGTAATAGAATAATTTTTAGAGAGAATTTATTCATCTATTGAAGGGTTCTTTCATCCAGATTACCTTCAATTCTGTTTAATCTTTCCAGCAATCAAATCGTTCTTCACTCTTCACACTGTATTAACATCTTCCATCTTTACTGAAAGAAGAAATTGTCAAGGAGAAGTGCGAGAACACTTGGGGTGTCTATAATATGAAGGAACTTGACTAATTAAAGATTTGCAGCTTGCTCCAGATTGCCATTATATCTACTCGAAAAGACAAGTGTCATCAGTAACTGAAATTCTAGAATCTAGGAATTGGAAAATGGATAAAATTTTCAATTTAAATCCTTACATATCTTAGTAGCAGTGACAACTTTTGCAGAAGATGAGGAGGTATATAGGATATTTCCTTTAAAAATGAAGAAATAATTCATTAGACTTCTTTGATAGGGAGAAGAATGAAAGAGAGAAAAGGCTTACTATTATTGCATGTCCTGTTATTAAACTCGAAAAGGAAGATCGTGCTGCTGGACCAGGTTATCTATGTCCATCATTGGACAATTAGGAAACAAAATGTCTTGAAAACAATGAAGGAAATTTCAAAACCAATGAACTTGTAGCATCGCAGAACTTTTTGCTTAACAGAAAGATGAGAAAATTCTTAAAGAAAAGATTTTCATCTTGGAGCAATTGTGGCATATCTGTGGCAGTACATTTTCGAAAGCAGCAGGATAAAACCACTAGTTGGAGTTACCGAATTCACATTCTTTTCGATATGTAAGGTGTTAGCATGCTGGCCGGTACGCTGGTCATCCTCACATCGCATGTTTCACTCTTTAGAGAAATTCTCTTTTGAATGTTTATCCACTCAAAATAATGCACAATTTCATAGAATCGTTTCTAATCACTTAAACTAATCGAGGTCGTTTACAACAAGAAAACAATAAAATATATATAATAAAAAAGAAATGGTAAAAGAGGGCTCGTATGGTGATAAGTTACCAGTTATATATCCGCTCCTCCAACGAAAAATCAAACGATTTTGCCGTCTCCGGAGAGGTGAATATGCCGTCGTTCTGTGATGCCAAAACTGCTCAAGAGAAACAGATAACATAAACCATTAAGAAAATTTTATATATATATATATATATATACACATGAAGAAAACAGAGACGGCTTGCCTGAGAAGAACCTCCGTCTGGGTCGATTTAGCTTCCTGCGGAATGGTGTGAATCCGAATCTGAAGGCGTGAAGAGAGGGTAGTAGAGGATTTAATCTGCAGACAGAGCGAGAAGAGAGCAGACAAGGGTTCGCAAGCGCCATTGGAAAGGCTTGCGTCCCTTCCTCAGGGAAGAGATAATGGGAGTGAAAATCTTAAGGCTTGGGAGATAGCGAGGGTTTATTTGGGTGGGCAGGATGACGGGACTCGAGACCGATGGCCGATGGTCTGTCCTGAGCCTTGTCTCTGCGGCTTGACATTTTAGATTTGTTGGGCGGCCGCGAGCCGGGGGCTTGCGCTCAAACTGAATGTTTCTCAATTTCCTCCGATAAATCATTTCACCAAAACAATTTTTTGTGGATGAAATGTAACAAATGAGTTAACAACGAGTATAATTCAAATAATAGACTTAAGAACTGTCGTCTTTTTTTTTTTTTTTGGTTACAAAAAAGGGGCGATTACACTAACCTAGTGCGAATCAGCCCAGAAAGATCCGAATATAAATTTGCTGTAAATAGAAGGACAGGATCGCTCAGCTTCCAGAACCACGATCCAGCATGCTGGGCCACAAAGGACGCTACCCAGTTCGCCGCCGAATTGGCTTCTCGATAATATGGCGAATCTGAGTACAGTCGACCTTAGAAAGGATAGAACGAATGTCCGTCAGCATCGGATTAGCAGGGCCAGAATGGCAATTCTCCTTCTGCAGCCAGAAAATAACCGACATGGAATCACCCTCAATGAAAACCCTCTGGGCCTGAAGAGTCCTGACAGCATAAAAAATGCCCACCCAGGCCGCATAAAGCTCAGACATCAGGACGGAGGAGTCAATAGAACCAAAATCTCCCGCTTCCAGAAGCTCACCCTGAGGGCCACGGACAGGAAATCAGAACCAGCAGCTCTGCCACGGACACTACCATCAAAATTGATTTTGACGAACCCTGGAGGAGGGGGATCCCAGGAGATGAACACCGAATGTCGGTTCGCTACCGAAGCAGCAGGGGATCCCCAGAGGCCAGAGACGTCAGAACCAACCCGGGCACAGTCCATGACCAAAGATCTGATTTTCCTCATAATCCTGAAGGAAGACATAGGGTCGTCCGTGAAAAGAATCTGGTTTCTCGATAACCAGATATGATAAGCCGTGGCAATCCAATGGCTACACCTCTGCGGAGAAGCTCTACGAATATCCAGGAAGAAAGAAGAGCGAGGAGAACCCAGATCGTCCATCCTGAAAGAATAACCCACCCTATGCCATATCCTCTCGCCCTGGGGCAGCTAAAGATAGCATGCTCAGAGGATTCGTCCTCCACCCTACATAAAGGACAGCACGGCTGAATCGACGACCCTCCTAGAGAGAAGAAGACAAGTAGGGAGACAATCCCACAGAAGCTTCCACATAAATAGCTGCACTCTGGGAGGGTGGGAAGCTTCCAAATCCAATCAGCATCCATCGAACGCTGGGAACCCGGCCTGAAAATCATCATCAAATCCTTGATAGGAGCCCTAGAGAGACAAGATCTCTGCCAAAGCCTGGAGTCAGATGAGCAACCTGGGATAAGGGGCATCGAGAGAATACGTCTAGAAAGCTCCAACCCAAGAAACGGGTCATAGAGGGGATATGCCAGGCAGGGGGATCAGAAGAAATCAAATCCTTGACCCGAAGGTTGTAAGGGATGTCAATACTGATAAAAGAGGGCCATCGTGAGAGAGGAATCTCAGAAAACCAAATATCCTGAATAACATCAATAGATGATCCATCTCCAATCATCCACGTAACATTACCCCTGATAGACTGACCAAATCTACAAACTTCCTTCCAAAAAGAGGAGCAACCACGAGGTGGCCTGATATATGAATCCGGCATCCAGGCACCGTACCTAGCACGCATCAGGGTACTCCAAAGGCAATGCGGCTCCAGAAGGAATCTAGAAGCATGTCTGGCAAGAAGGGCATCCCTTCTAACAATCAGAGACTGGATCCCAAGCCCGCCGTCTTGGATAGGCATGCAGACAGTTTCCTAGGATAAAAGATGCGTACCATGACCTTCTTGCGTAGAAGCCCACAGAAAATCACGGAAACTTCTCTCAATCCTCTTAAGACAAGTAATAGGAATAATAGAATTAGACAGAAGGTACAGGGGAAGGGAGGAGAGAACCGAGCGTATAATAATAATTCTGGCCATCATCGAAAGGCCAGTAACCTGCCACCCCTCCATACGCTGATGAACCCTCCTCTCAAGCTCATAGTAGTCAGAGCAACGGGGATGCTTCCTGTGATAGGAATCCCCAAATACATAAATCTGTCAGCCTGAGTAGAAATACCTGATAAAGAAATAATGGCTTCCCTGATAGATCTAGGAGTCTTCGGGCTGAAACATAAAGTGGACTTTAGAAAATTAACCTTCTGGCCCGAAGCCTGACAGTATCGCTGGATAATAGAATAGAGAGACGACGCATTAACAATAGAAGCCTGGCCCAGGAGAATGCAGTCATCCGCAAACAGGAGATGGGAAACCATAGGGCCCTCCGCACCAGCCATAAATGGGGCTATCCTCCGATCTCGCTGAGCCTGATGGAAAGCACGAGACAGATCATCCACAGCTAGAATAAACAACAAAGGGGATAAAGGGCAACCCTGTCGGATCCCCACAGTAGACTGAAAAAATCTGGTCGGACTCCCATTAATAATTATAGAAAAGGACGGCGTCTGAATGCAAGCCATAATCCACTCAATGAACAAGCCATCAAATCCAAACTCCGTAAGAGAGCGGTGCAAAAAGGCCCAATTCAGTCTGTCATAGGCTCTCTCCATATCAAGTTTAACAGCCATAAGACTTCTCCTGGCCGAGCTCTCTGCAAGTCAAACATAAATTCCTAGGCAATGAGAATATTATCTGAAATAGAAAGCCCTCTAATAAACGCCCCTTGTTCAGCTGAAATGAGGCGAGGAATCACCAGAGAAAGACGGCGAGCCAAAAGCCGAGCACAGACCTTATAAAGAGTAGTGCAAAGACTAATGGGCCAAAAATGCTGAGGAAGGGAGGCATCAGGACGCTTGGGCACCAAAGAAATAAAGGTCTGATTCCATTCCGTAAGAATTTGTTTAGCTAGGAAAACAGACTGAATTGCCAAGACCACCTCCTGACCCACAATGTCCCAATAATGACAATAAAAGAAAGGCGGAAACCCATCAGGCCCAGGGGCCTTATCTGGGCCAAGGTCCCAAAGGGCCGCCCTAATCTCGTCCGCAGAAATAGATCTGGCCAGCATACTGTTATCCAAGGAAGAGACTTTCACAGAATCTAAAACCAGAATTACCGGCCCCCCGCACCAGAAGAATCAGCCCATCTAGACTGGAAAAAATGAAGAAGCATCTCCCTAATAGATTGGGTATCCTCCTGAGTATTCCCCTCATCATCAACTAATCTCCAAATCTATTGGCAGCACGCCGCTTCAAAGTAGCCTGATGGAAAAATCTGGTATTGCGATCACCATCACGGATCCACTGAGCCCTGGATCGTTACCACCAATAAACCTCCTGCTGCCGAAGAAGAGAGTGATGCTGAGCAAGCTTATCCCGGAGAGAATAGAGGTCTGAGGCCTGCAAAATCCATCCTGATCTTCCTTAGCCTGTAAAGCGCTAATGTCACTTTCTACCTGTTCAATATGTCTGACCAAATCCCCCAGCTCCACTCTACTCCATCTGGATAATCTATGCCTGGTCATCTTAAGACGACGAGATAATCGATAAACAGCATTACCCCTGACAGGGAGATGCCATATGTGATGAATAATAGCACGAGCAGCTGAATGGGCAGTCCAAAACTGCTCAAATCTGAACTGCTTACGCTGATGCTGAACAACCTCCGTGGAGATCAAAATAGGGCAGTGATCAGAAGCAATTCTAGAAAGGTGAGTGACGGTAACCACAGGGAACAAATGAAGCCACTGAGCTATAGCCATAGCTCTATCCAGCCTCTCCCAAACACGAGCGGAACCCTACCGATTATTACACCAGGTAAATTGGGGTCCAGAGTACCCCAAATCCAGCAATCCAGCAGAATCAATGAAAGATCTGAATTCATTTATGTCAGCTGAGCCAGTAACCCGTCTACCCCCTCGTTTCTCATTAGGCTCCGTAATGCAATTGAAATCCCCAGCAATAACAGAAGGAATACCTTGATCAAGAAGGGAACGAAGTTCAGACCAGAGAATCCTTCTCTCCCGATAGTCAGTACTGGCATAGACAGCCGATAAGAGCCAAGGGTCAGAAGCACCTTCAAAGATAATCATGCTTATCTGCTGACTACACTAATGAAAAGCATCAATCGTAACCGCAGAGGAACGCCAAAGAGCCAACATACCTCCTGACAATCCTTCAGCCTCCACAGCATAAGAGGACCAAGATCGGGCCATCTGCTTACGAAACCGAGCCAGACTCTCACCCGACAGTCTCGTTTCCAAAAGGACACATATATCAAACTTATGCAGCTGCAACAATCTTCCAAAAGAGGAACGAAAAGATGGCTTGCGAGCACCTCTCACATTCCACAGAAGAATCCTCATTTTACAGACTGGGAGAAACTAGGACCCCTCCATGGTCCTCCATCATAATGCTGTCAGCAATACCCCTACCATCGGAGGGTAAACATCAGACTGAAGATCTGAACAGACCAGCGGCCCTTCCATCTCCAAAGCTGTAACGTTTGACACGGAACCAGGACCCTGACCAACAGAACTTCCATCAACCTCCTCCGAAAAGGACCCAGTACCCTGATCAGACTGCGCCCTTGACTGTACCTGGCCACAAGGGGGTAAGTCAAGTCCGACACGAGGTAAAGATGAGGCCCCCCCTTTTTTCAACACAGAGGCCTTACCTTTTTCCCTCCGGAGCACCGATTTAGGAAAAGACCTTGGAGACATAGTCACCTCCGGTCTGGCCTGTTTCAGAGAACCCGAAAACCCATCCCTACAGTCCATATGGCCTTCAGCTCCCAACTCCAGATCAAGAGAGGAGAAGGGATTGGAAGTCTTCACCACACTGATCAGAGGAGGATCACAGGAGCTCTCCTTAGTCACTGGCTGCGGCTCCTGTTCACAGAGTTTCAATTCGGCACGCCCAGGCAGCAACGACACACCTCCCTTCCTTGAAGAAAAAGGGGACTTCATCTTCCCCGGCTGAAGCAACGCCACTCCCGACCCATCGACCGCCATCTTGGATGAGGAGATCTGCCGGCGAGCCACCTTCACCGGAGTCTTCCAAACATCACGCCGGCCCTCCGTCCCAAGGCGAAGCCCATCCACTGTGGAAGGAGAAGCAGAGACGAAGGCTGCAGAAGACGCAGACTCCTTCGGTTGAGAGCTCCTCCTTCCCAAAGGCTGAGTACCAGGAGCACCTCTCCGCTGCCTAACAGCTGAAAGCCAGGGCCCAAAAATGGAGGTCGAAGCCGAATCTTCCTCAGCCGAACGAGACGGGAGAGAGCAGGGACCTCCCAGATGAAGCGAACCACAGTTCCAGCAAATCCCTTGAAGATTCTCGTAAGAAAATTATTGCCAAAACCTCTGGTTGAGACCTTGCACTCGAGCTCCTGGACGAAGAGGACGAGAAAGGTCGATCCGCAGGCAGACCCGAGCGAAGCCTCCTCCTCTGTTCTTCACCAGGGTTTGCAGCATCAGTACAGACGAATTCCCCACCATTGCCAGGATTGATTTGAGGAAATCAACTTTCCAGAACTCGAGGGGAAGGTTCGGCAGCCGGACCCAGACCAACGCCGACGAGATAGAATCCTCAGCCGGAGAGAAATCCGGCCGCCATCCATCGATGCCAATAACCTGACCATTGATAACCCATGGCCGTTGCATCACTAACTCCCGAGCTTTGGGAGATTCGAAACGAAAGACATGGCAACGGAAAGCCATGCTGGTCGGAACAATTTCTCCTGGAACTCCGGCACGCCGAAATTTCCTGAGGAACGCATCAGCCGGAACCCAACGATGATAGGAGCGAGCGATGATGGCTGTCTGCTTCCATCCGGCCACCTCCTCTGCAAGCTCCTCTGCTGGGAGGGTCACCACCTCAGGGAAAGCAGCCTCCAATCTCGCCACAGTAGCCGACGATGGGGACGAAGCCACCCAAACAAAACCTCCTTCCGCTGCGTTCCTCCCGGAAGACCGGCCATCATTAGCCGCATCCGAGGCCATAGGAAAGACAGAAAACAAAAAGGAACTCCTGAGCAGCGGCGAAGACCAATCGACGACGATCGCCGGAAGATCGGGAAGAAGCAAAGAACTACATGAATCTTAAAGCATAGAAAGCTAAGAGAACCGGAGCACAAGCTGCACGATTCTTAAAGCACAAAAAAAAAGAAGGAGCACAAGCTTGGTGATTTTAAAAACTGTCGTCTTTTAAATATTCGACGTATTTAGTAATATATTTCTATTCAAAAAATATACTAGTTTGGTAGTTTACAGCCTTGTTTAAATTGTGCTAGAATTCTGGTGTCATTCACTGGACACGAGTTAACATGCTTTTATCATGGATAAAGTATCACCAGCATGAATAACCTCAAGCATCAATTACGTGGATTCCTAGAGGGAAACATGCGTATTCATTTTTTAAAATAATTTATGTAATATTATGAAAGACCTTAAATAAATAATAATGGTCATAAATTTTAATAAATTGTAATATCATAATAGCTGTTCTTCTAAATTAATGGTATCTTTTATAAGGCCCGCAGAACATTGGAGGTTTTGCGAGTTTGAGCACAAAAGAAATGTCAAAGTGGTTTTACATGATTTTAAAATATTAAAATATTAATCATAGGTTGCAATACAATATTTATATCAAAATATAAGATATTCAATCAATTAACCATAGCTATGAATTGTTTCAACAAATCAAATTGCATGATTTAAATATATTATTACTTGTTAAACTGAATATGTATCATAAATTTATGGAGAAAAATATTTAAATATATATTTATTTTAAACTTGTTGGGGCCAAATCACTTTTCTCAGACGTCGAGCAAGAGCAAGGATCCAAAGGATGGTAAGGACGGGTCTGGAAATCTTCAAACGCCTCCTCCTCAAACAGAAATCCTGCAAGGAAGTCTCCGGGGACCGATTGCTCCGGTGAAGACCCTTCGACGCTCAAATAAGTAACTCAGAAAATAGTTAGAAATAATGGACTAAAAGACTTAGCCCAAAACTTGAAGTTCAGATCCCTCCTCTCGTTATGAGCGAAGGTTCTTGTACCTATTTGGAAGTCCCTCTCACCTTCTTTTTTGGAAGGCTGTTGAATCCGAGACGTCATCGTCTGGCAGAGGATAGGCGGCAAGGCTGATAGTGATAGGTCGCAATCGTCCCTGAGCTTGTCAGAGGTAGTCTGGCCTTCCATCTCCGTGTCAGGTGCGACGTCATAGGTGGCAGATGGGCCTGGTCATGTCGGGCGTACACCGTAACTGGTAATGGCCACATGGGGTCGTAGGAGGTTGGTGGAACACATGGTGATTATAGGTATCTGCCGGGCCATGTGGAGGCCAAATGCCGAGGCTGAGAGGGACTCTAAGGTCCCTTGATGTTGAGGCCGAAGGGGACCCTGGAGTCCCTAGATGCCGAGGCCAGGGGGGACTCTAGAGTCCCTCGGTGCTAAGGCCGAGGGGGACTATGGGGTCCCTCGGTTCCGACCTAGTTTATCCGAGCCTGGCTCCATCAGTCACTTAGTTCGTTAGCCCTAACATGACTTGATCAGCCACATCAGATGCCTCTCGGCCCCTGAGATGGTACGGGCGCATCTTTCGCCCAGTGAAAGGGGTGTAAGATCACTCAGTGGCTGATCCCGCTGCGCCATCAGTCATTGAAAGGGGCTTGTGTCCTCAGGGGGGGGGGGAGGGAAGGCGACAACTCTTTAATGTCAAAAGCATGGGGCACCACGATGCCACCACCCTATCAACCCTCACCATCAGATCTGAGGGGGTTCCTCCTCGAAACTGAGAAAAATCCTTCGAGACCAGCGGAAAGGTAATCGCCATCATTGAGCTAACGTTATCAATGTCCCATTATTGATCATAGATCTCGTATCCTATGCACTGGGTGGTTGCCAAAGCGTCTCTTCCAGTTTCAGGTGTGTACATGGCAAGTTGAGCTAGGCGGAATAATTCAAAAAGGAGGCATAAGAGGAGCGTCGCCCTAAACTCGGCTCCCTGCACCTCCGAGATCTCCTCTTCTTTCCCTGCGCTTGAGCCTCATTCGAGTCTTCTCCTCTCGGACCTTGCTGTTCTTCTTCTTTCGTTCAAGTCAGTCCTTCCAACTTCTCTTTGCTTCCTTTTTATGGCTTCATCACCCTCGTGGTCCTCCTTCCCTTCTTCTGAGGACCATGCTTCCCTTCTCATCACAGCTACGGGTTTCTCTGTCCCCAACACCCCCATGGTCCTCTTTTTCTTAAGATGACCAGGTCCCTTTATTACAGCTCTGAGCTACCGACAGGATCCCTGTCAGGGATCGTTCGGCCACCGCAGCTTCTTCGCCTAGGGTTAGGAGGGCATCCCTAAAGGGACCGCCTCTACCATCACTCCCGCAGACTAGCAACTCTTAGGGTAGCCTATAGGATACCCGAGGACATCCGATTGTCCGCCCCTAGACTCGATGACAGGGTGACTTCTTCCTCAATCTAGGAGAGTCACCTTGTATGAGGTGTTCCTTAAGACGGGTCTCTGGCTTCCTCTCCACCTTTTCATAGTCAGCCTCCTCCACAGGTATGTCTTAGTGCCTGCACAGTTGATTCTAAACTCCATTCGGACCATTTGTGCGCTCCTAGTGCTGTGTCACTTCTAGGGCATAGAGGGTAGGTTCTCCTTATTATGCGCCTTATATGCTCCACCCACAATCTTGCTGATGGTTGTTCACACCCAGCCTGACCGAGCCATCAAACTGGGTCTCCCCACGTCCGTTAAAGGGTGGAAGATCCAATTTTTCTTTGCGCACCTCGAGGGGGAGGCCAGATTAAGGAGAGCCGAACCTAGAGCCCAACAAGAACCTGTCGGTGGTCCCAGGACATCGGGAGGTGTTCGAGCAGCTGTTGACCTCCATGGTACCTTGCTGCCAAGAACTCCTATCGAAGGAGAACCTCTAGCTCGTGGGTATTGCCCTAAGCGATGGTGAGCAGTCGTGGAGACCTTTCCCCTTTTTTCTTCTTCCTTTTTTTTTGACCAATCTTTGACACACGCAAATATGAGGACACTGACCGACATCGTGAAGAAGGTGGTGGCCAAGAGGAAGAAGGCCGCCAGTGATGCAGAGGGGTCAGGGAAGAGGACTCGTTCTTAGTCACCGATCCCTCGCTCCAGCGGCCTCAAACGAGTCGGGGGCCACTCCACCAATCGATCTCACCGCCAAGTCAGCCCCGAAGGAGCCGAGAGTCAGAGTGGTCCTATCGCTCGTGGAGCGATCACCTTGGGCGTGGGGCTGATTCACTCGGCAGATGAGCTAGCCTTGGATGGGGGCCTGCCAGGCGGAGGCCCACCCATGGGCGAGGAGTGCCCGGCGACAGCGAAGCTATCAGTAGAGGGGATGCCGTCGGCCTCCGGTGCAACCCCTATGACCTCGAAGTCAGCTAGGGCCGTAGAGGGAAGGGGACTCAGGGCGATCCCCTCTCAACAATCACTGATGAACCACGACCGCATGGTGGAATAGCTGATGGCCCAGGTTTGCCTATTAAGTTCCAGGGGGAGCTTCGTCGCAAAGGGGCCTCCACCTTTTCCACGACGCCCTCGCGGCCCTACTTTTGGTAAGCATCTTCCTTTCCTTGTGAAATTTTGCTTGCTTTGCTTTATGCTAATGAAGGTTTCCCTATGTAGATAATAAACTCCATGGTCGCTACGAGGGACGTCACCCTTCAGGTGATGGGGTTCTTCAGTGCACCCGACAGAAGCCCATCGACGCTCAAGCCCGGGCCGAGAGGGCTGAGAAGGCACTGGAGATGGCGAGGGCCGAGTGAGCAGAGGAGATCGAGAAGGCATTGGAGATGGCTCAGGCTGAGTGAGCAAAGGAGGTCGAGGAGGCCAGATGCCAGGCGGTGACCGAACTCGAGCGTGCCCGTTCCACCAAGGCAAAGCTGAAGGACTCGCATCAGCTTCGGCTGCATACCATTATCCTGCAAGTGAGGGGGACCGAGGAGCGGGCAGAGAATGCCGAGGAGATCGCCCGTATGGCCAATGCCATGGTAGCTGACACCATGGTGGACAAGCTCGAGGCCTTCCAGAGGGCATTAGAGATGGAGGCGATGGTGCGGACCGCAAAGGAGAAGGTCGTAGCGGCTGAGAAGGCGACAACCGAGGCCGTGGGACGCTACCGGAACTCTGAAGCCTTCTTCGATGATGTGGCGGAGGCCTCGATTGAAGTCTACCTCCAAGGCTTTCAGGAATGTAAGGAAAAGGTGGCAAGGGTCTTCGGCATTGCGGGCCTTAATGACCTCGAGTCCGATGACGATGAGGAGTTGGAGGTGCTGCCTACGGTGCAGAGATCGGCCAACGATGGGCCAGCACCGGCCGACGCCTGAGGGCCTTTTCTTCTTGTATTCCTCTTTTTGTTCATCTCCTACCCTTGTATCGAAGTCCGACTCGAGTCGGCATTTTTGTAAACTCTTTGGTAAGTAATGAAAATGAACCTTCTTTGAGTCCTTGAGTACTTAACTTTTGTAGCATGTTCCTTGTCTTGCGCTTGTGAGAATCTGTGATGGGGTCATCTGGCTCATGGTAAGGCCAATATCGAAGTGAATTCCAAGGTAGGCATTGGGGCCGACTCTGAAGTCGGTCTTCAGAGTTGACCTTGGGGTCGGCCTTAGATGTGGACTTTGTAGTAGGTCTGTCTTCATGCCGACTTTGGTGTCGGTCCTTGTGCCAATGCGGATAGTTGGTCTTTGGTGCCGATCTATCATTGGTCTGTGTACCAATACGGATAGTTGGTCTTTGGTGCCGATCTGTCGTCGATCTTTGTACCAACGCTGATAGTTGGTCTTGGGTGCCGACCTATCATCGGGCTTTGGTGCGGCGTTGCCCCAGTCTTTGGTGTCGATGTTGCACCTGTCTTTGATGCTAACCTAGAGTTGGGCTTTGGTGCCGGCCTGGAGTCGGGCTTTGGTGCCAACATTTTACCGATCTTTGGTGCCGGCGTTGCACCGATCTTTGGTACTGACCTCGAGCCGGGCTTTGGTGCTGGCGTTGCACTGATCTTTGGTGCCGACCTGGAGTCGGGCTTTGGTGCTAGTGTTGCACCGATCTTTGGTGCCGACTTAGAGTCGGGCTTTGGTGCCGGCGTTGCCCCGGTCCTTGGTGTCGATGTTGCACCGATCTTTGGTGCTGACTTGGAGTCGAGCTTTGATGCCGGTGTTGCCCGATCTTTAGTGCTAGGAAAATAAGATACTCAAACACATCTTTTCATTAACCAAAAGAATGAGATGCTCAAATTTATGATCAGTTAGTTGTGTACATTACTAGTAGTACCGACGAATGTTGTTCAAATTCTAGGTACAGGGGAGTGGCTTCCCATCGAGCCCCTCAATCTGGTATGCTCCGCGATGGAGGGCTTCGGTGACCCAATAGGGCTCTTCCCAATTTGTTGACAGTTTACCCCCTTTCGTGGGTTTTGAGATCTTAGCTCGCTTGAGGACCAAGTCCCCTAGGAGGAACGCCTTGGGGTGAACACGAGCATTGTAGTACTTTGTGGCTCTCTGTCGATAGACGGACATCCTGAGTTGCGCCCAATCATGTGCCTCCTTGATGAGATCAAGGTTGGCCTGCGCAGTTGATTTGGGTTGTCCTTCTCACTGTACGATTTCATCCGAGGACTCAGGATGCTGACCTCTACGGGGATGATAGCCTCTGATCCGAACACAAGGTTGAAGGGGGTCTCTCCTGTGGGAGTCCACGGAGTCGTGCGATATGCCCACAGCACATTAAGGAACTCCTCCATCCATCTTTCTTTGAAGTCATCTAGTCGTGTTCTAAGCCCCTGAAGAATGCTGCAGTTTGTCACCTCGGCCGCTCCGTTAGTTTGTGGATGATCGACAGAGGTAAACCACCAGCAGATGCCCAACTCGGTGCAAAATTCTCTAAATAGGGTGTTGTTGAACTGCCGACCATTGTCGGTGATTAGGGTATGGGGTAGCCCAAATCAGCAGATGATGGACTTCCAAAAGATAGATCTCATCTTACTCTCGGTGATCCTCGCCAGTGCCTTAACCTTCATTCAGTTGGTGAAATGGTCAATGGCAATGAGTAAAAACTTCCACTGACCGAAGGCGAGGGGAATAGCCCTAGAATGTCCATCCCCCACTGGGCGAAGGGCCATAGGGCCAACAAGGGGCTCGGCTGAGAGGTCTACTGTTGCTGGACATTGGCACGTGTTGACAGCTATCGCACTTTTGAATCAGCTCGGTGGCATCCTCCCTCATGGTAGGCCAATAGTACAGCTTTGTACGCTAGTGCTCTGCCTTCCAGATGGTTTCCGTATATACCTTCATAGATCTCGTGAAGGATGTAGTCGGCATCTATAGGGTCGACATACCTAAGGAGAGGATAGGAGAAGGATCTCCGATACAGTTGTCCGTCAAGTGCCAGAAACTTGGAAGCTTGCCATCTGAGTAGCTTGTCCTCCGTGGGGTCCAGGGGAAGAGTGTCATCAGCGAGTATCGGGCATAGGCATCCATCCAAGTGGGTTCTTGGTTGACCGATAGAGCTTCCTCCGTCACATCAATGCTCGGGGCCTCCAAGTGCTCCATGTAGGTCCTTCCCAAGATCCCGTTGGCCGTGGTGGTGAGGCAAGATAAGGCGTCGGCTCTAGCATTCTCACCCTTGGGGATATAGCTAACACTAAAGTGAGTAAAAAATGAGGTCTATGATTGGATCTTACTTAGATAATGGGACATGATGGGGTCCCGAGCCTCGTACTCTCCAGCGATCTATCCAGAGATGAGCTAGGAGTCGATGAAGGACCGAAGGTACTCCACTTTGAGCTCCCTAGCGAGTCTCATTCTGACCAGCAAGGCTTCGTACTGGGCTTGGTTATTGATAGCAGAAAAGAGAAACTGAAGGGCGTATTCCACTACCGTCCCCTCCGAACTCGCAAGGATGAGGCCCGCTCTACTTTCTTGAGAATTTGACGCACCGTCCACATGGAGAATCCAGTCTTTCCCCATTTCCCCTAGCGAAATGCTCGAGGTCTCCTCGCGAGGCTCCTTCGGCCGCTCCTTGATCCAAGCGCAATCAACAAGGAAGTCTGCCAAGGCTTGGGACTTCATGGCCGACCTCAGTCGGAACGACAGGTTGAACTCCCCTAGTTTGACCACCCACTTGGCCAACCGATCGGAGGTATCAGGATAGGATAAAATTGCCCTTAGCAGTTGGTTCATGAGCACCACGGTCGGATGGGCTTGAAAGTAAGGCCTGAGATGTTGAGCGGAGATGATCAGAGTAAAATAATTTTTTTGGTTTTGGAATATCTGATCTCTGCATCGTGAAGCAATTTGCTAGTGTAGTAGACAGGCCTCTACATTCCGTCGGTATCAACATGAACAACACAGAGCTGACCACCTCGGGAGATGCCGCAAGGTAGAGGAAGAGTTCCTCCCCCTCCCTCGGCTTGGACAGCAGCAGCGGGGTCAACATGAACTCCTTCAATCCTTTAAAGGATCTTTGACACTCTTTCGTCCACTCAAAACCATTGACTTTGCACAAGGCTTTGAAGAAAGGCAAGCATTTTTCTGCCGACCTCGATAGGAAGCGGCTTAGGGCTGTCACTCTTCCGGTAAGCCGTTGCACTTCCTTCTTATTAGCAGGTGGCCTCATATCGATGATGGCATTGATCTTCTTCGGATTAGCTTTGATTCCTTGCTGTGTCACCATAAAACCCAGGAACTTACCTGCCATGACTCCGAAGGCACATTTTTGCAGGTTCAGTCTTATCTAGTAACGATGAAGGTTACCAAAAGTCTCCACTAGGATAGCGATATGGTTGTCGATGTGGACGCTTTTGGTAAGCATGTCGTCCATGTACACCTCCATGTTGTGCCCGATTTGATCCTCAAAAACTTTATTCATTAACTTTTGATACGTGGCCCCTGCATTCTTCAGGTCGAAGGGCATCACCTTATAGCAGTAGATACCCTTCTCGATCACGAAGGAAGTGGCCTCCTCATCCGCAGGGTCCATCTTTATCTGATTGTACTCCAAGAAGGCATCCATGAAGCTGAGAGTTTTATGGCCAAACATAGTATCCACCAAATGATCGATTCTGGGCAGCGAGAAGCTATCTTTAAGGTATGCCTTGTTGAGGTCAGTGAAGTCAATGCACATCCTCTAGCTTTCATTGGCCTTGTGGACCATCACTACGTTGGTCAGCCAGTTTGGATAATACACCTTTCGAATGTGGCCGGCAGCAATTAGTTTGCGAACTTCTTTATCAATGGCCCTCTGCTGCTCGGGGATGAAGCTTCTCTTCTTCTATCGGATTGGCCGACACTGCAAGTTGATTCTAAGCTTATGAGTGATCAGCTCCGGTGGTATACCATGCATGTCTGATGGCGACTAGGTGAAGATGTCCGAGTTGGCCCATAAGAAGGTGAGAAGTTGGTCTCTTGCCTCCCCGAAGAGAAGCGCCCCGACTTGAACTGTTCTCTCTAGATCCTCCCCCAATAGAAAGGTCAATAGGTGCTCGGCCGGCTCTTTCCTTCTTTCTAATTCTCTGGGGTCCAGCAACTCTGGCATTGGTGGAGCAATCACAGTCTGAGGACTGGGGGCCGTATGGTAGCAGAGTGGCATTGGGTTTCTCTCCCCACGCATCTTTCTGACCCCTCTGCTGGTGGGGAACCTTACAAGTAGCCTCTTGATGGAGATGATGGCATCCAAGAGGTTGAGGCCGGATCATCCGAGGACGGCATTATAGGTTAGGGGGATCCGGATAACTAGGAACTTTATGAAGACCATGCTCTAGCATGGCAATGTTCCAGCCGTGACTGAAAGAGTAATTTCTTCCTCTGCCTTCATGGAATCTCCGACAATGCCCATCATGGGCGTAATCACAGGACGGAGAGAATTTAGGGACAAGCTCGTCTGAACAAAGGCATCGTAAGCGAAAATATCTATGAAACTTTCACTGTCAACAATGATTCCTTTTATAGGGTATTTTGCGATCGTCATAGACATGATGATGCTGTCATTAGGGTCTATCCCCTCTAAATCCCCTTTAGAGAAGGGGATTATAGTATCTACTCCCTCACCCCTCCGTGGCCTCTTGGTAGTACCGACTGCCCTATAGAAAATCATGGCCACTGTCTTCTTAGTTGGAGCATTGTCGATGCTGGCTTGAGTAGGCGGAGGTGCTGACGAGCCTAGTGTAGTCAGGTTCCTCCTCTGGATAAACTTTTCCAAATAACCCCATTGAATGAGGTCCTCAATCGCCTTCTTCAGCTGACGGCAGTCCTCTGTATCGTGGCCATAATCCCGATAGAAACGATAGTAGAGATTCTTAACTCGTCGTCGATCTCTATTAGGATGTAAAATATCGG
Source organism: Calamus simplicifolius (assembly GCA_900491605.1). NCBI lineage: Eukaryota > Viridiplantae > Streptophyta > Magnoliopsida > Arecales > Arecaceae > Calamus > Calamus simplicifolius. The sequence continues at coordinate 894,261 of UESW01004189.1, read as the reverse complement.
GGCGAGTAGAGGAGTGAAGTGCTCCTCTTTGGGGGTGAGAGTCCAGAGCCAGTTGTTTGGTCGACGGAGAGGCTTGGGCCTCCTGGGATGAGTTCCACTGAGCTCCTGACAGGTCTGCTTCTTGCTGGGTCCCTCATCAACCTCTCTCCAAGAAGAGTCGTCTCGTTAGCGTGGATATATTTTGCGCATGGCTCAGAAACTTGGCGTAAGAACTGAGAGGCTTCTTGTCGAGGGAGTAGGTGAAATGAGAGGGGTAAAGCCCTTGCTTTAAGGCCAGAGTGGCCATAGAGTCATCGAGGTAGTAGACTTTGAGTGCAGCCTCCTTGAACTGAGCCATGAAGTCCCTCAATGACTCATCGCTTTTCTGTCGAACAGTGAACAAGCTGTTGGCCACTTGTGGAATCTTCCGGCATGCATCGAAGTGCGTCAGAAAGGCCTTCTCCAGCTGCCGAAAGCAGTTGATGCTGCGCGGCAGTAAACGGAAGTACCAAGCATTCACAGCCTTCTAAAGGATGGCCAAAAAGGTGATGCAAAGGAGGGAGTTAGTCGCTTCCTGGACCTGCATGAGGACCTTATAGCTCTCTAGATGGTCCAGAAGGTCAGTGGTACCATTATAGGGGTCCAGCTGGGAAAAACAAATCAATTTGAAATTGGCTCCTCTATGATGCAATGAGATGTGGGGGATGGCTGTCGTAGTTTACCTTCGGCTGGTTAGTGATTCTGCAGCTAAGCTTCTCTAGCCGCTAGTTATATTCATTCAACGTCGCTCAGCCCGATGAGCGATTCAACCATCGAAGGATCTCTCCCTTGAAGACCCTGATGACGGGGAGGGCGATGCCGTGATGATATCCTCGCTTTGTCTCCTTTCCATGCCACCGCTTAGGGGAATCATCAAAATGGTAGGAGGAGACAGAAGGCCTCTTAGAGGTCTCCCGGTGATAATGCCTGGGAGAGGCGCGACGGCGGCGAGTTTTCCTCTAAGGGATCTTCTGCGAGTTGATTGCTGGCTAGGCTGATCGGCCCCCACGCTCGACGAGGGTGGCCTTGGGTGTTGTTGTGCAACCGTTGACTGTTGTTGTAGCTCACAGACCTCTGCCATAACTGACTGGACTTGTAGGATGAGGGCAGCGATCCGTAATCCTGAGGTGGTGGTGAAGGCGGAGCAGAGAGCTTAGCCTCTTGATGTTCAGCTTCCTAGCAATGCCTCCCAGTGTAGCTGGTGGAAATCTCCTGGGCGTACATCACCACCATCCTTTTGTTTTCTCTAGAGAGTTGAGGTCTACAGCTGGCTGTTTTGAGGCTTTCTATCTCCTTGTCCTCTTACTCTCCCTTTCTGATGCGCCAATTTGTTATAGCCAAATCAATTTTCTCAGACGTCGGGCAAGAGCAAGGATTTAAAGGACAGTGAGGATGGGTCTGAAAATCTTCAAATGCCTCCTCCTCAAGCAAAAATCTTCCAAGGAAGTCCCTAGGGACCGGTTGCTCTGGTGGGGACTCTTCGATGCTCAAGTAAGTAACTCGAAAAAATTAGAAATGATGAATTAAAAGACTTAGCCAAAAAGTTGGAGTTCAAATCCCCCTCTCGTCATGAGCGAAGGTTCTTATACCTATTCAAAAGTTCCTCTCACTTTCTTTTTTGGAAGTTTGTTGAATCCGAGACATCATCGTCTGGCAGAGGATAGGCAGCAAGGCTGACAAGGACAGGTTGCAATCATCTTTGAGCTTGTCAGAGGTAGCCTGGCCTGCCATTTTGTGTCAGGCATAGTGCCATAGGTGGCAGATGGGTCTGATCATGTTGGGCATGCGCCATAACTGATAGTGGTCACGTGGGGTCGCAGAAGGTTGGTGGGCTATGTGGTTGTTGCAGATATCTGCCGGGCCACATGGAGGCCAGGTGCTGAGGCCAAGGAAAACCCTGGAGTTCCTCGGTGCTAAGGCCGAGGGGGACCCTAGAGTCCTTCGGAACCGAGGCCAAGGGGACTCTGGAGTCCCTCGGTGGGTGCCGAGGCCGAGGGGGACTCCAGAGATCGAGGCCAAGGGGACTCTGGAGTCCCTCTGTGGGTGCCGAGGCTGAGGGAGACTCGGGTCCCTCGGTACCGGGCCAAGGGGGACTCTGGGGTCCCTTGGTGCCGACCTGGTCTGTTCGATCCTGGCTCTATCAGTCACTTGTCCGTTAGCCCTAACATGGCTTGATCAGCCACATCAAAACTAATTGAAAATCAAGTATACCTTCTTCTTTAGCTTGCCTACTAATCTATTTTTCAATTCTAATTAGTTTGGTTTCTTTCTATTTCTACAACACTATAATTTTATCATATCCTTAGATATGTAGATGATCATTTTACGGTGCTATATTACTAATAAAACTAGAGATGAACCTCCTCTATTTTGAGTTTTTTTGCTTTTATTACATTGTGACTTTTATTATACTTCATTACTTTGATATCCACTAAATTTTCATTTTGAGTATTAAAGTATTATTGGCATCATGAGTCAAAACAAAGAACCTCCAATAGTGAAGAAGAATCAAACTGAATATTTCTTTTGCTTTATATAATTGCTAAAAAGTAATATGCCATGTAAAGCAAATTGAAAATTCTCTTTCTACTTCTACTTCTACTTCATCTTTAACTTCGCAAGATAACTAAAAGATAATGTGACATGTGAAAGCGGAGAGAAAACTTTTACTCTACTTTCACTTTATCTTTCACTTTGTGAAATGACTAACATAAAGAAGGCCCATAATATGATTAACTTGTTATTAAATTACATCAAATTTCCATGGCCAAAGTTTGCAATTAAGGTCAAACAATAAATGATCAATGCCATTTTAGAAAATAATATGTCTGGTATAAAGAGAGGAGGTTAATTAAGATTGGATTCCTATTGTAAGTTTCCATGACATTGTGCAGATCCAAAGCCAAACTTATAAAAGTTGTGCCTTTATCTTGCTCTAGCATGACCCATTAGAATTATTATTCTAGGCTCAGCTCTTGTCCGATTAGCATCTCCTCCACTTCATTCATACTAGGGAACATGTCCACTAATGACAATGAGAAATTAAATCAAACGACCAAAGTCCATGCATCATCCTGCATTCAGTGCCAGTAAAGGATCATTACTTGGGTTGCACTGAACCCCCACAATATCTAACACCTTGCCAATTGGATCATCTTCTCACCTATGCCAAAGAAGAAGGTACGGGTAATTAGATTCCACCACTTCAATGACAATCAACTCCCATTTAATGGAGCAAGTTAGCCCTTCTTTGGGTCTATCATCATTTGAAGTAGGTTATGCCCTCAAAGCTATTTAAAATAAAGATTTGTTATAATATCATGGCATCTACTTATATGTATGATCACAAACAATATAGGGTATATTACATATTGATCATAAAGCTAAAGTTGAAACCACAATAATGTAAGAGGGTTATCTAAGTGGATGGAGTGTTTTCGATAAGAGAATTAGATATTCCTAAAATACTAGATATGTGTTCACAAGATGAAATGGGGCATCACACTAATAAGGTTATTGAGGTAGATAGTGTCTTCATGAAATTCATTCTCCACCAAGATGTGACCTCACATAAATACCCAAGTGTGCCATCACATTGATTAGTCATCATGATAAATTCATCTCAAAATAAAAATAAAAATAAAAATAATTAGAGATAGAGTTGTAAACTAGCTAGATGCACAACTTGTAAATAATCCCTTGACTTGAAGACAAGATACCTTGCTATAATTTGAGGTAATAAATTTGCATTCAATCCTATAAATCAACAATGATACCCTAAACTATGCTACTAATACAGAGCGCAATGATATACTGGGTTCAGATGCACGTGAGGGTCTAGTTGTCTAATATGTAAATAAAGATTTGATCAAAGATATAAGACTCAAGACCCAAGGAGTAACTTGTTGCTTTGGTATAATTGTTTTCACAAAATTATTATAACTAACAATTAGTTATTTTCAAAAGGTTTCATGCAATAGGTTTCATAACAAGCTATCCGGCATAATTTATGACATTGTATAATTATGTATTTTATAGCACAATGCTCAATAATCATATAAGGATAGGGTTCAAATGAGTCATGTTAACCAAGGATTAGGTCAAGTTCAAAAATTGGATCTAATTCGAATTCTAGGTCAATTCTAGCTTTGATTTTTTAATCCAACTTGGTTCATATATCACTTGAGTCTAACTTGGGTCAACAAAAATTGAGCTTGACTTGACCCAAATTCGATATAGCTTGACCTAAATGTTCCAAACAGATAAACCTTTTTCTCCTTCACTCTACTTTTTTTCAGTCCATCTAATGAACTTTCAATTAAACTAAATTCTGTTTTTCCTCTAAACAACCATGACTCCTCTCATATATTTTCCTTTAATTATAGCTAGTTTCCACATTTCATTATTTGTTTTAATAAATATATCAATATATATTTTAAAAACCATGGTTTGTAAATTTAAGAATTATCAGTTAAATGGATGGAATTAAAATTTTTTGAATGGAAATTTAAGTTGAAGCTAGATCTTTTAGGTTTATTTAAATGTCTTAGTGATTTTGTATTTAATTATTATTTATTAGATTTAGCTATAAAGAATAGCTAGATATGTGATTTGAATGTTAATCTAGCTTGACCTAATCTTCAGTCAAATTTGAATATTTTGAATTGGGTTTGAGTCATACTTGACTCCAACCCTACTTGAATGACCTGTTGGGTTTATAACTTTTCTCGTGGACTTGATTGACCTAATTTAATTTAGAAATAGATTGGTTTGGATCAAAAATTATGATCTGAATATGTTCAAGAATGCTCCAATCAGACCTGACCCATTTGTAGTGATATTAGATTGAAAGGAATGTAAGTAGTAAGATAAAGTTTGTGTAAGAATAGAAGGACTAATTGGTTTTATCTTACTCATATATATGATTTTTATAAATAAAAGGGCTAAACCCTTTACGATTTAACTTTGCCTATGCATGAATTTTTTATACATAGTCGGTCCCAAGCCTAAATAAAGGAGAAGGGTTGCGATAGGTTAATAACCAACGCACATGAGCATGAATCCAATAGACAAAATTGATAAATTAGGGTGATCCCCTAAAGCGGCATTGTATCAGACCCCAAATGTAGTATAAATGGCAAAAATAGATAGGTGATCACTAGAAGTGATGCATTACATTAGTGTTTACGTGTAATAGAAAATAAGCAAGGGTTTCCACACCTTTATGAATGGGTATAAACAAAGAAGTTAGTCTAAAAATAAACATAAAAATAAAGTATAATAAAATTATTTAGCAACTAGGAATATAAGGTTATTAATAGGAAAGTTAATAGAACTAATAGATATAATGACTAGAAGGAGAATTAACGTAGCTTGCTTATAGGAGACCAAATGAATGGGTGAAAAAGTAAAAAAAGTTAATAGTTTTAAACTTTGATATATAGGTAAAGATAGAAATAAAAATATAGTAGAAATTGATATAGATAAAATCCTAAAAGTTAAAATTATAGGCATTAAGAGGAGAAGAAAGAATAGTTTTAATTAAATTAATGATAGACAAAGAGTCAATAAATATTATTAGTGCTTATGCTTCTTCAGTAGATTTAAATAGTGTGACAAAGAAAGTTTTTTAAGAAAAAATGGATCAAGGAATTTAAGAGATTCCTACTAAAAAATATTTATTGAAAGGTATTTGAATAAACATTTAGGAAGGTTTAATATAAGTTTTGAAAGTGCACATTAAGGTTATAGATTTGAAGATAGAAATGAAAAGAAAAATATTATTTTAGAGTTTGCGATGGCATATAATTTAATATTAGTCAATACATATATTTAAAAAAAAGACTCTCATTTAATAACTTTTAAAAGTAGATATAATTTTAATCAAATAGATTTTTTTTTTGTATTAGAAAAATTGATCGAGAGTTTTATAAAAACTATAAGGCTATATTGGTGAAAGTCTAACTACACAATATAAATTAATGGCTATAGATGTATATGTTTAAAATGAATAAGAAAGACTATAAGGTATAAAAATCAAAGGATTAGGTGATAGAATTTGAAAGAGAGAATTAATAACTTTTACGGATAGAGTGATAAAGGATAAAAATGAAGTATAAATGAGAGATATATAGGAAGAGATGGCTAATAATACTAGAAAAGTAACTATAGAAGTGTTAGAAGAATTAAAAGAAAAAGAACCATATCATAAGAAAACCTAGTGATGGAATAAAAAAGTTTAATTAATATTTAAGGCTAAAAGAGAATACTATAGAAAACTACCTAAATGTAAGAATGAAAAAATATATAAAAACTAAAAAATGGTTAAAAAGTTAAAAAGATGGTACGAAGACTAGATATAAGGCATATGAGAAATTATTTCACAAGCTAAAAACTAAAGATTAAGAGAAAGATGTATAAAATTATAAGAGTAAGAGATAGAAAAACTAGGGATATGTTTCATATTAAATGTATTAAAGATAATGACAAAAAAGTATTAGTTAAGAAGAAAGAGATTAAAAAAATGAAGAAGTTGTTTTTTTTATAAATTATTTATGTTTTTAGAATACCCTACTAGCTCCATTAAGGATAAAGTTATGGTGATACGTGTACAATTAAAACATCTGAAGAAAATGAGGTTATAAAAATAAAAGTAGAAAAAGTTATGCAATTTGATAAGATTTCTATAGAAGTTTAGAAATATTCAGATGATGCTAGAGTAAATTGAGTGATAAATTTATTTAATAAAATTTTAAAAACTAAAAATATGCCTAATTAATAGAAAAAGAGAATTTATATTACAAATTTATAAGAATAAAAGATATATTTAAAACTATTCTAATTATCACGATATCAAACTCATAAGTAATATTATAATGAAACTTTGAAAGAAAATAATTAAACATATATTGAGATGTACTATAAAAATATTAGAGAATCAATTTGGTTTTATACTAGAAAGGTTGACTATATGAACTATTTTTTTTATGAAATTAATGGAGAAGTATAAAGAAAATAAACATAATCTTTATATGGTTTTTATTGATTTAGAGAAACCATATGATAGGGTCCTTACAAAAATCTTATAGTGAGTGAAAGAAAAGAAAAGAGTGCTTGTTAGATATATTAATATAATAAAAGATATATATAATACGATAATTACTAGTGCAAGAATTATTGATAGTAATACTAGTATATTCCTATTGTAGTAAGTTTACATCAGGGATCTACTCTTAGTCTCTATCGTTTTACTATAACCATAAATAAGTTTACTAGTAGATAAAACTAAGGTTAGAGTTAATTGTAAGTTGAAACTATAACAAAATGCATTAGAATATAAAATTTTAGGTTTAGTAAGATAAAGATAAAATACATAGAATACAATTTTAGTACAATTAGAAATAAAAACAAATGTAGAGTATAAATTGAGGACCATAAAGTTGCTAAAAATGATCATTTTTTATATTTAAAATATATTATTGATAAGAAAGAAAAGATTGAGAATGATATATTATTCATAAAATTAAAGTAGGTTTGATAAAATGAAAAAGTAGAACTAGCTAGTATGTAATTGTAAGTACCTGCTAATTGAAGAAAAAGTTTTATAAGATAGCTACAAGACCAACCATGCTTTATTGCATGGAATGTTGGGTAGTTAGGAAAATATATGTACATTAGATGAATATTAAAAATGAAAACGTTAAGATAGATGTGTGGTAATATAAGAAAAGATAGAATAAGAAATAAAATTATTTATAAAAAGATATAAGTAGTTTTAATCGAGAATCAATTAAGGAAATAATGACTTAAATAATTTGGATATATGCAATGTAGAACTAAGAATGCAGCTGTGTGAAGAAGTGATTGATACATGTAAAAGAAAAAAAATAGAGATAGATCAAAAATTATATGGAATAAAGTGATCAAAAAAGACTTAGAATCTTTGCATCTTATAAAAATATTTAACTTAGAACTTAGTTAAAGGGAGAAAAAAATTGAAGGCTTTGTTGTTGCTATTGTTGTATAGTTAAGGGCACAAAGACCTTGTAACACCTAAAAATGTTGATCATCTTTAGTTATTAACATGAGACCTTGGAACACCCAAGGAATGTTAATAACCCTTAGGTAGTGTTTGAAATAGGGGATAAGAGGGGATATCCTCTGGATATCCCCTCTTACAGCCATAACTATAAAGGATAGCAGGGAATAAAGTTAACCAAAGGGATAATCCATGGTTAACCATGGTTAACCAGATATCCCCTCAATTTATTCCCCAGGAATAGCTGGTTACAAATAAGAGTAAAAAAGGTTATCCCATGGATTTACCTTTTTGCATTTGATATGATCAATGGGATAGCCAAGGGATATCCCTAGGGATAGCCAGGGGATAAATTCTATCCGTACACTTATCCATGGATAACATTTTTCCTATCAAACACTACCTTAGTTATGGCTGGAGGCATAAAGACCCAAAAAGATAGTGAAACACCAAACGAATGTTGATCATATTCAGTTGTAATTGAAGACATGAAGACCTTGGAACACAAGGAATATTGATTATTCTCAGTTATGGTTGATAATAAAGACAACCTTAGAATACATAAGGGATGTTAATAGATCCCAGTCATGGCTAAAGGGCATGAAAGTTAATAGAAACACCTAAGGAATATGAATTTAGGATTCCTTGGTGGTTTGCATAAAATACTCTACAACAATTTTTTTTTGAAAAAAAGGATTTCATCAAATTTCCTCAAAATTCAATATGAAAGTTCTTTGGTATTCTACGTAAGAATTTCAATGGAATTCAATATGAAAACCCCTTGGTATTATACACAAAAGTTCTTCCTATCTTTGCATAAAAACTCTATGATATTTTACGTGAAAATTTCTTGGAGAAAATTCCTTTGGATTCTACACAAAAGTTCCTTGGATTTTTACGCAAGAACTCCATGACACTCTTTAAGAAGAGGATTTCAGTGCAATTAAAGATTCTTCAATGTTTTATATAGAAGTTTCTTAGTATTTTATATGAAGATTCATCAAAAGAAATTCCTTGACATTTCACATAAAAGCTTCTTGGATTTCTATATGAATTTTGAGGCATTCTTTATAAAGAAGACTCCATGAAAGTTCCGTGGCATTATACATGGAAATTTCTTGTTATTTTTCCATGAAGAGTATTTTATTAAAGTTCCTCAAAATTTTCTATGGAAATCCCTTGATATTATATTAGAAAGTTTCTTAATACCAAGAATGATATTAGAGTTCTTAAAGAAGAGACATTTGCTCACAAGTACAGTACAAGGTAAAATTTAACTGATCAAGTTTTCTTCTTAGTCAGATTCTCGTAATAATCATTTTCTCATCAATGTACAATACTTATATAAATTCAAAAGGTTGAATTAAAATTTGATCAACCAATGAAATAACCAACCTAAATTTTGATTGGCCAATGAATTGGTTGACCTATAAATTCAAAAACTTTACTGCCAAAAGCTCTATTTTTAAAAGATCTACTACTAATAACTCTATTAGATGGGACCTAAGACCTTTTAAAAAGTCTACTACTAAAAGCACTACTTTTAAAAGGTTTACTCTAAATAATTCTTAGGGCACGTTTAGTATGAGGTTAATAAATGAGGAGGGAAAGCTGTAGAAATAATATTTTTTGAAGTAAATTTTAAAAATGTAAAAGTTTTTTGTTAACCATGTTTAGTTATATTTATAAATAATTAGTGGTTGGATTATTTTATATTTTAATTCTAACATTTCTTCTTTTCACCTCCAAATGATGCTTGATTGCTTGTGAATGCTAGATAATAGGATTGTTTAATATTTTATTAATCCTAATATTTTAATCATTTTATTTTTGAATAATTTTTGTCTTCAAGCTTGTTAATCTATTCCTCCTAAATTAACAATTCCAAAAAAAAATCTTTGAAGAAAATTAATTCTATATTAAACATTCTTAAAAGATTGTATTTTTTACCTCTTTTAATGCTATGCCAAATGCACAATTAGGGGATAAACCCTGAATAAAATTGGAATGGCTCATGGAGCACAGCAGAGCTGCAGAGCAAGCAAATATCTCTGCCATCACCAACCTAAAATCCGCAATTACAAATTCAAAATTTTATAAATTTATTAAAAGCGCAGACACTGAGCTATCGAGGGTAATTCTATTCACACCGCTAAAATTGCTCTCCATGGCCCCACTTAACAAAAATTAAATACATATTTTCTCCTATGACAAATGACCATAATACCCTTGTAATTTCTCTCCCACCTGAACAAAACACCAGCCCCGCCATCCCCCCCTCCCCTCCCCCTCCCAACGTTCAGGTGAAAAAATTCTCCTCAATACATTTTCAACTTGTAAACCTCTTGTTGATAAGATTTCAACCTTCAATTAAACAATGGACAAGCAAATAGTAATTTAAGAAGGTTCTATGGATACAAAGGTTTACTTTTTAACTTGTTTTAAAAAAAAAGTTTCCTTGTTCATGTTTTGTTTGGCCATACAGGGCCGAACAAATCACCTCTGTTCAACCATGTGTGGCCGAACAGAAGCCCTCTATCTCGGCCGAATAGAGGACCTTTGTTCGGCTACACAGGGCTGGATGGAGGGTTTTAGGGTTGGTTTAGGGTTTAAAATGTTTTTTTGTATATGTGGGCAATCCTTCAACCGAATGCAGCATGATTGGCTCTGAATGTATAATAGATTACACAAATGAATTTACAACTTACGAGGTCTAATAATTTGATTGCAATTATTTTATTAGTTGACTAAGCAATGTGTAAAATTGTCTACTCACATTAAACTATTTAATCTGTAGATATTCAAGAGTAGAAAAGGCTTGTGCAATTGGTGTCAGGAAGCTGGAAGGAGGAATGGATTTGTTGTTGTAATTAAAACTTCTGATTTGGGTAGCAATGTTAAGAAACCAAGAATTATATTTTATTGCGAGAGAAGTGGTACATATAGCAGTAAAAGCATAAAGAAAAAAGGATTGAAGACCAGGGCCAGTGGCACAAAGAAGTGTGGATGCCTTTTTGCATTAAGAGAAGGAAATTGGATACCGAAGATGATTGGATGTTAATGGTCGATTGTGGTGTGCACAATCATCCGCTGTAAAGCATCTAGAGGGGCACTCATATGCTGGACGATTATCTAAGTAGGAGACTTCATTGTTAGTGGATATGTAAAGAGTTTGGTTGGCCAAAGAACATATTGTTCACATTGAAGCAAAGAGATGTCCTTAATTTACGACAATCAAGATGATCTACAATGCACGTCAGAGGTGTAAGGTTGTAGAAAGCTGGGAGATCATAGATGCAACATCTTTTGGATAAATTAGCCGAGGTTAATTACATTGAGTGGCATAGGAATTGTATTAATACTAATGTGTGCGTGACTTATTTTAGGCACACCCTGGTAGCATAATTTGTTACGTGCATTTTTTGTATTTTGATAATAGATTGCACATACAAGATGAATAGATATCATTTCCTTTTTAGAGATTATGGGGGTGACACCAACTGACCTCATATTTTCTGTTGCTTTTGCATACTTAACTTTGAGCGAAAGATAACTATACATGGGCATTAGAGAGATTGCACATGTCATAGATGCTGATATTTTGCCTGAGTTAGTCACAGATAGAGACTTGGCTCTATTGAATGCAATTCATAGGGTATTTCCTACAGCTGCACATTTGTTATGTAGATGGCATATTAGTAGGAATATTTTGGCCCAATGCAAAAGATTATTTGAAATGAAGAAGAAATGTGATAAGTTTATAATGAGTTGGAGTATCCTGGTGTTGTCTCTACAAAGACGAGTATAATGATCGCTGGAGTTCACTCCAGAGAGAGTTCAGTACTATCCAGATGCTTTACAATATGTGTCAGATACTTGACTGACCAAATTCAAGGAAAGATTTGTTGCAGGTGGACAGACACATGTAGGCATTACAAAAATGTGACAACAAATAGGTATCAGAAGAAATTAATTTTAACAATGTTATAATTTAATTGCATCTTTGATTTAATTTTATTTACTTTACTAGGGCTAAAAGTGCACATGCAAATCTTAAAAGATAGCTTGGATCAAGCCAAGGGAGTTTCGAGTCATCTTGGACAAAAATACATAGTTTGATTGAGTTGCAGCATAGTGACATTAAAGTCTCATTCGAGAAAATTTGACGGTCGTGCAACACAACTTTAAGCCCGCAGAATTTAAAGAACTCTGAGGTTTGATATCTATAAGTGCATTAAATTGTATCCTTGCCCAATCAAACTGAGCCAATTCAATTGGTATTGATGAATCAGCTTGTGGCTATGCTACTCGACCACACATGGTTTACCATATGCTCATGAGATTGTGGTACAGGATGAAAGTCGGCCTATTCCCCTCGACTGCATTGATCCTCATTGGAAAAACTTGATATGTGCATGTTACAAATGTGCAAAGTATGAAGCTGAGCTATGAACCAGAGTTAGATATAATTGCTCAGAAATTTAAGAGTTAGATGGAGCCTCTCAATTGCAGATGTTAAAGAAATTAAGAGAGTTTGCAAGGCTAGATAGTACTTCTCTTAAAGAACCTACAAAAAGAATAACCAGTTCATGTGGTCGCACTTCATTAAGGTTGATACATACTTATTGTGACCCTTCTGCCTTTGAGTTGGTTCTCTCTGGACAAATAGTTATTCACTTGGTTCACGACCATTTAGTACGGGCATCCCAATGACACGGATGCAAAAGAGGCAGCCGAGGAAGAAGGTAAGAATCATTTCTTTCATTTTTAACAAAGAGTGCCCATGCAGTGTGTGTGGGGTGTGTCGGTGCATGCTGACCCATGCGGGGCGTGCCAATGCATGTTGGCCGTGTCGGGATGTACTGATCGCCCCATTCCGTGCCATGCTAGAGCATGCCGATGAGTACCGAGACATGCCGATCGGGGCATGCCGATGAGTGCCAGCCCATGTCGGGGCCTCCCGTGCCCGTGCCGGGGCTAGTCGATCGTTGTTGAGGCATGCCGATGAGTGTCGGGGCATGCCAGGGTGTGCGATGAGTTCCAGGGCATGCCGATGAGTGCCAAGGCATGCCAATGAGTGCCGTAATTAATAGCTCATGATTGTTTTCAAATATAATAAGAGGCATTTGATATGGCTGCAGGTTTTTCATCCTCGAACTCGTTCATATAAGCCAACGATCTATATTTATTGAATTTTAGATGGGTTAAAACCATACATCCAGCATATCAAGGATGTAAAAGCTGATGGAAACTATGAATTCAGGGCAATAGCTGACTTGCTGGGATTTGGAAAGGATAATTGGATACGTGTTAGGAAAGATTGATTAGATGAGATGCAATGTCATTCAGAGCACTATCACGCTTTATATGCTGTCGAAGGGAGGCTTTACGAGATCGCTAATGCATTATCATATTTTAAGAATTGTCCATCATCTAACCGATGGATGACTATGCCGGATATGGGGCATCTTATAGCGTTCCGCTATAACGTTGTCCTATACACCTCTCCTTGCAACATTGTCTTACTTCCTACCTCTTAGATGGTGCCTCTTCTCCTCTATCCCGCAAAACATTGCAGCAGCTTTCATAAATGGCAATCATTTTGTGAAGGTATTACTTAAATATCCTTAATCATCTTTAAATGACTCATAAATTAAATGAGTAATATTGTTTACTAATTTATAAATTTTGTAGGTATTTTGTTGCCGGCTCATCCCGTTTCGGCCATAGCAATCAATTGACGAAGACATCATTTACCTTGTGATTCCGAATGGGCAACTTTATATGAATCTAGGATTCAACAGTTTAAAGAAACTATATCGTCATATATTATAATTAGTGAGACTATTGAGTTGTAAATTACATTTTTATCAATCTTCAAATTTGTATAATGCTTGACATTTTTATATTATGTGCATTAAATATCAGGCACAAAAAATGAAAATTTAAAGGAACCTCAAACTTTCATTCAAATTTTAAAGTATTTTACAAAAAGATGTGGTAAAAGCTACAAAATACATAGATACATCATCAATCCCCATCTCGCCATCATCGACACCTGTACTGTTGTGGCGATGCATGACTAGGGCCAGGTATATCATGCTCAATTGTTGAGATATGTTGACCCTGCAACACCTATGTAATCTGAGATATAACGTGTACAGGTCGGTCCTTTATAATGCAATCTCCTCCTGACCCATATGTAGAATGCTGGTACCAATGCTAATGGCATCTGCAATATGCCGCCATTGCATGTCATCATAAGCATCATTGGGACGTGATCAGAAATAGATACTGGATCGGCTCTCAGGGGGTGAACTACAAGGTATGTGATACGAGAATATATTCTGGTACATAATCTGATGGTCGGGTCACCGATGGCTCCTGCTTGCTCGACTCAGAGGTGATCCTCCCATCTTTCCACATCTGATCATAGAAGGCGTATAAGATGCGGTACGATGCTGTTGTCGATCCTTTGCTGGCTCGCATAGGGGCTAGTGTGCGCGGGAGATCATCTATATCCTGCCGAACTATCGTAGAACCCTTTCAGGATGATAGGATTTTACGACATCCTGACACTTCGGGCATCCACTAAAGAATGCAATATATAGGAATGGATGATCCTTCCAAATATGATGATGGGGATCCCAAACTACCTGCAACAGATAAATCCTAATCAGTTTGGTAATATATGGCAAATCATAGAAATATACAAGTGTATGGTTCTATGGTACATACATCATCAGCCCTCAAAACGTCAATGACTCACGTAAACCACTAAATGATCCATCGTGGTGCATGATGGATTGCCGAGAATATCAATAAATGCGGGGCCTGGCATCAGTATAATCCAGGGATGGGTAAGGAGTGAGATATGAAAAATGCTCATAAATTCATGCTTGGAGCAGCATTATATATCCACTAATCTATCTAACTGATGCCCTAAACGCAATCCCCAACTGCCGATATAAATGAGCCAAGGCACCAGCACCCCAGGCATATATGGTCACCCTATCCAAATTCCAAAGTAGAGAAAGATAAGCTATAGGCACCTCGTCCCGTTTTTATCAACAAAGTGTGTGCACCCTAACAAAAATAGCAAAACCCTCGCGTTGCACACTCTATCCTATGGTGGTATCTCTATCAGATACAACATGAAAATGACTCTTCAGCCACTCTAACCTCACAGACTGACCAGTACTGATAGCACCTCCTGACACGTATCTACCTATGACATACCTAACAACTCCACTAGTAGGTCCTCAGCATCCCAATACTCATTCTATCACATAATAGTGACACTGAGGCACCCATGACATTAATCCCTAATATGGCAGCCACATCATCCAACGTGATTGTCATCTCGCCAAAGGGAATATGGAAGGTGTTTATCTCGGGCTACCATCTCTTTACAAAACCCAAGAAAAGAATCTTATCGATGAATCAATAAGAGCAGTGCACTAGTTTAATCAGGCCCGACTGCTGAACTATTGCTCTGAACCTTCTATTAGATTGCCTGATGCCCACCACTGCCATTCACCTACCTTGGCAACATGGTTCATGCACTTCAAATGAGGCCTATTCCTGTAATATAAATGGATAACATTAATAATTTATATAACAGCATCGTAATAATACATTAAAAAAATATAATAGAATAACAAACAAACAATACTTATTGCCTCCAAATGAAGACTGCTATATGTCTTGAAACTGATAAGGACAGGCTCATCCTCTGGACCACCTGGATATGGCTCATCCGCTTCATCTTCAACATCCATAATTGGCATGTCCTCGTCTACTGTTTCAGTCAGGAGCGATGGTGCAACAGAAACCTCAGGCTCAACATGCTGCCACGACGTCTTCTAACTGACGCTGTGGGTCTAACTCGTGAGAGACCAACATCTATATCTGAAACATGGCATTAACCAGCATTAATATGCAAGATTAAAATATATCTATATGACCAGCATCCATATATTTTAATTAAAAAAACATAATAAGTATTTTTTTACTTATGTTATATTATTATAAAGTTGATAGTTTATATAAATAATATATAAATTTATTTATACTAAATATTAATTTTTTTTATTATAAATTAAAATATAATAAACTAAACAATCAACTATTTTATACTAAATAAAAAAAATAATATTTAGTATACATTTATATATTAATAAATTTATTATTTAGTTTAATAATAATTGATTGTTAATTAGTTTAATAATAGCTAATTTTTTTTTAAAAAAAAATCAGAGGACCCCTGTTCGGCTACACAATAGGGGACTTTTGTTCAGCCCAACGTGGTCGAACATGCTATTTATGTTCGGCCCATTAGGGCGGAACAGAGGTAGAGCCGAACAGAGAACTTCCGATGTCGAAGGGGGCAACGGGAGGGAGGCAGAGGCGAGGGAGGGATCTGTTCGGCCAGGGCCGAACAGAGAACTGTCGGTACTAGGGGGCGGAGGCGAGGAAGGGAGGCGAGGGAGGGGATTTGAGAACTGCTGGTGGGAGGGGGGGGGAGGGAGGGAGGGGGAGGCGAGGGAGGGAGTTATTCACCGTATCCAAAGGGGTGCTGGTGCCGGGGAAGGAAAGCTCACCGGGGAGCACCTCCACCTGCCGTGCCGGGGAAGGAGAAGGAAGAGAAGGGAAGGGGAAGAAGATGGATTTGGGTGGGTGGGGGAGGGAGACGGGTGTGCTAAGCAAAAAAATGGGGAGGGGTAGTTTAGATATTTTCTTTTTTAGGGGGGTGAAGAGAGAATTTTAAGGGGTGCAAAGAGTAATTTAATAAATTTTTAAAAAAGGGGTGTGGAGAGTAATTTGTGCGGTGCAAATAGAATTATATGGGAAATTCTATTTGCACCACCCAAATTGCTCATTACACCCCGCTTTAATTTTTTTTTTTTTACTCTCTGCACCCCTTAAAATTAAAATTTCTAAACTACCCCTCGCCCCTCAAAAAATTGTTCTGCACACCGTCAACCCCCCTCACACAAGCTGAATCATCTTCTCTTCTCCAATTCCCTTCTCTTCCATCTCCTTCAGCACCGAAAGGTGGCACACGACACGTCCTCAGCGAGGTCAGGTTCCCTAGCACCGGTTGGCAGCGATAAATCGGTGAGTAACTCCCTCCCCTTCCACCATTTGATCCCTGTTGCCCTCCACCTCCCTCCGCCGACCTCCACCTCCCTCCCTCCGCACCCCTCCGACAGGCCGAACAGAGATTACTCTATTGGTCTCGATGGACCGAACCGAATTTGCTCAGTTCGGCCCATCAGGGCCGAACAAAAATCCACTGTTTGGCCCCTTGGGCTGAATAGAAGTCCTCTGTTCGACCCTGTGTGGCTGAACAGAGGATTTTACAAACTTTTAATTTATTAAAAGTTGTTTAAAAAATCTTGCTTATAAAGTTCAATGTTGCAACTTAAATAGACTTTGATTGCAACAAATTCAACGTAGTTTGAATCTAATAAATAATGAGATTTTATCTAGTGAAAAAAAAAGGTTTTTATTTGACTGGGATGTTATTTATGAGGACCTGAGATTCACCACAATCTTAATTTCATTGTCATTTACCAATAAAAAAAATATGAGATTGCATTTTATTGTTGTTTGCATGACATGAGATTAATTCTTGTCTTGATTAAGTGGCTCTAAATTGATTGATAACTCAAACCTAAATTCGATCTTCATTAAAACTAATAAGGCCCAGTTGTCAAGGTCTCAAAATCTGGAATTAGGTTTGTTTTATGTTTGCATGTATCTTTTTTAAATGACAATGAAATTGATTTTCATTGCAAATTTTATATGATCAAATGATAACCTAGTTATTTACAATGGAGTTAAAAGGTAGTTTTTATATAGTTATTTTTTTGGCTATCATTATATAAGAATATAGACATATTTTAATCTTGCGTATTAATTCTGGTTAATGCCATGTTTTATATATGGATGCTAATCCCTCACGAGTTAGACCTACAATGTCAGCCAGGAGACGTCGTGGCAGGCATGCTAAGCCTAAGGTTATGTTGCACCATCGCCCCCAGCTAAGATAGTAGAAGAGGATATCCTAGCTATGGATGTTGAAAATAAAGCGGATGGACCATGTTCAGGCGGTCCAGAGGATGAGTTTGTCCTTAGTAGTTTCAGGGCACATATAGCAGCCTTCATCTGGAGGCAACAAGTATTGTTTGTTTGTTATTCTACTGTATTTTCTTTAATGTATTATTACGATATTAATGTTACTAATTAATATTTATAGAAATGAGCCCCATTAAAGTGCATGAACCATGCTGCCAAGATAGGTGAGTGGTAGTGATGGGCATCAGGGCAATCCAATAAGAGGTTCAGAGCAATAGTTTAGTAGTTGGCCCTGATTGAACTAGTGCACTGCTCTTATCGGTTCGCCGATAAGATTCTTGTCTCGAGCTTCGTAGAGAGATGGTAGCCCAAGATGAACACCTTCCATCTTTCCTTTGGCGAGCTGACAATCACGTTGGATGACGTTGCAGCTATATTAGGGATCAGTGTCATGGGTGCCTTAGTGTCACTGTCATGTGATAGGATGAGTGATTGGATGCTGAGGACCTACTAGTGGAGCTATCAGGTGTGTCACAGGTAGACGTGTGTCAGAGGTGCTATCAGTATGCGGTCAGTCTGTGAGGTTAGAGTGGCTGAAGAGTCATTTTCATATTGTATATTATAGAGATAGCCACCATGGGATAGAGTATGCAGCGCGAGGGTATTTGCTATTTTTGTTAGGGTGAACAGTCTTTGTTGATAAAAGCGGGACGAGGGTGCCTATAGCTTATCTTTCTCTACTTCGGAATTTGGATAGGGTGAGCACATATGCCTGGGGTGCTGGTGCCTTGGCTCATTTATATCAGCAGTTGGGGATTGCATCTACGGCATCCGTTAGACAGATTAGTGGATATATGACACTGCTCCAAGCATGGATTTATGAGCATTTTTCATATCTCACTCCTTACCCATCCCAGATTACACTGATGCTAGGCCTTGCATGCACCGATGGATTCCCGATAGTCCATCACATTCCATGATGGACCATTTAGTGATTCTACGTGAGTTATTGGATGTTTTGAGGGCTGATGAGGTATGTACCATAGGCCATACACTTATATATTTCTATGATCTGTCATATATTATTAAACTGATTAGGATTTATCTGTTGCAGGTAGTTTGGGATCCCAATCATCATATTCGGGAGGATCGTCTATTTTTAGATATTGCATTCTTTAGTGGATGCCTAAAGTGCATGAATGCCGTACAACCCTATCATCCTGAAAGGATTCTACGATAGTTCGATAGGATATAGTAGATCCCCCATGCGCCACTAGCCCCTGAGCGAGCTAGCAGAGGATCGACAGCAACATCGTACCACATTTGGTATGTCTTCTATGATCAGATGTGGGAGAGGTGGGAGGATCACATACTGAGCCGAGCGATATATCCAATTGCTTAAATTTCTGAGCAATTATATCCAACTCTGGTTCACAGCTCAGCTTCATACTTTGCACATTTGAAGTAGGCACCATATCAAGTTTTCTCCAATGAGGCTCTATGCAGTCGAGGGGAATAGGCCGACCTTCCATCCTGTACCATATAGTCTCATGAGTGCATGGTAAACCATGTGTGCATCAAATAGCACACCCACAAACTAATTCATCAATCCCAACTAAATTGGCTCGATTCGCTTGGGCGAGGATATGATTTAATGCACTTATAAATATGAAACCTCGCAGTTCTTTGAATTCAGCAGGCTTAAAGTTGTGTTGCACGACTGTTAAACTCTTCTCAAATGAGTCTTTAATGTCACTGTGCTACAACTCAATCAAACTATGAATTTTTGTCCAAGATGACTCAAAAGTCTCTTGGCTTGATCTAAGCTGTCTTTTAAGCCTTACATGTGCACTTTCAGCCCTAGTAAAGTAAATAAAATTAAATAAAAGTTAGATAACAAGTACGCAATCAAATTATAAAGTTCTAAAATGAATCAATTTCTTATGATACCTATTAGTTGTCACATTTCCGTAGTGCCTACGTGCGTTCATCCATGCTGCGACAAATCTTTCCTTGTATTTGCTCAGCCAAGTATATGACACATACCGTAAAACATCTGGATATGTATTAAACTCTCTCTGGAGTGCACTCCAGTGATCGTTATACTCGTCTTTTGTGTTGGACAACACTAGTATATTCCAACACATTATAAACTTATCTCATTTCTCTTTCATTCCAAATAATCTTTTGCACTAAGCCAAAACATTTCTACTAATATGCCATCTACATAACAAATGTGTTGCCATAGAAAATACCCTCTGAATTGCATTCAATAGAGCCAAGTCTCGATCTATGACTATTACCTTAGGCAGACCATCAACGTCCATGACACTATGCAATCTCTCTAATGCCCATATATAGTTATCTTCCCGCTCAAAATCCATGTATGTAAAAGTAATAGAAAATGTGAGGTTAGTTGATGTCACCCCCACAAGCTCTAAGAGAGGAAGACGATATCTATTCGTTTTGTACATGCAATCCATTATCAAAACACGAGGAAATGCATGTAACAAATCTATGCTGCCAGGGTGAGTCCAAAATAAGTCATGCACAACATCATACTCAATACAATTCTATACCACTCAATGTATTTACCCTCGGATAATTTATCCAGAAGATGTTGCATCTGAGATTTCTAGCTTTCTCTACAATCTTACACCTTTGTTGTGCATTGTAGATCATTTTCATTATCGTAATATTGAGGGCATCCCTTTGCTTCAATGTGAACAATATAGCCTTTGGCCGAACCAAAGTCTTTGATATATCCACTAACAATAAAGTCTCTTGCATCGATAATCATTCAGTATATGAGTGCCCCTCGAAATGCTTCGTAGCCAGATGATTGTGCACACCACAAATGACCATTAACATTCAATCATCTGCAGTGTTCAATTTCTTTCCTCTTATTGCAAAATGACATCCATACTTCTTAGTGCCACTGGCCCTGGTCTTTAATCCATTTTTCTTTATGCTTTTACTTATGCAAGTACCACTCCTCTTGCAAGCAAATATAATTCTTATTTTTTTAACATCGCTATCCAAATTAGAAGTTTTAATAATAACAACAAATCCATTCCTCCTCCCAGCTTTCCGACACCAATTACACAAGTCTTCTCTACTCTTGAATATCTACACAATAAATAGTTTAATATTGGTAGACAATTTTACATATTGCTCAGTCAACTAATAAAATAATTGCAATCAAAATTATCATACCTCGTAAGTTGTAAATTTATTTGTGTAATCCATCACATATTCAGAGCTAATCATGCTGCCTTCGATTGAAGCATCATCCTACACAGTCAAAAAATTAATCAATTTAAACCCTAACCCTAAAACCCCGTGTTCGGCCCTTTTCACCAAATAGGGGCCCTCTGTTTGGCCGGGATGGGCCGGACAGAGGGCCCCTATTCGGCCCATCCTGGCCGAGAAGGGACCTTCTGTTCGGCTACATAAGGCCAAATAGAAGCCTTCTATTCTGTTCGGCCCTGTATGACCGAATAAAACATGGACCGTGAAAAAAAAGTTCAAAACAACATAAAAAATAAATCTTTGTGTCCATAGATCCTTCCCAAATAGCTTGTTGCTTATCCATTGTTCAATTGAGGATTGAAATCTCTTCAAACAATGATCTCGATGGATTGAGCAATTTTTTTTAGATCTTTAGGGCGGGGGGGGGGGGGGGGGGGGTGTTGGGGGTGGGGTGGGTTTGGCGTGGGGGGAGGGAGGGAAAGGGGTGTAACGAATAATTTGAGCGGTACAAATAGAAATTCCCGATTTATATCGATCGAGTCTTGGCCACGCCAGCCACTCTCGACTCCTCAACAGGTGCATCCGAAACAGCTTACCCCCGCGGTCCAGGCCAGGGTGATCGTTCGAGGACAACCTGGTGGTGAGCGGACTCGGCTCAACGGAAAAAACGAGCGCTCACAAGAGCTCAGCGCTTATATCTCCTCGCATGCCTTTATCCATGGCGACTTTCGCTTCTCCGCCCCGCCGCTTCTCGTATTTATCCTCCGCTTCTCCTCCTCCTCCTCCTTCTCCCTCCCTCTCCTTTGCTTCTCCCGTGGCACCTCGCCAAACCGGACGGCTTACGGTTATCCTCCTCCTCTAAACCGGTGAGCGCACCCTCGAGACCCTTCTCCCATCCGGCCGCATTCTTCTACGGAGGAGAGAGGCCCTTAGACACCCAGACGCTTCTCGTCACCGCCACCGTCCTCGCCGCCGTCTCCCTCTCCCTCTTTCTCGGTCTCAAGGTGACCTCTCTCCCCCCCTCCGTCCCCCTTCTCTCTCGTTTTCTTCTTTGATATTGGTTAAATTTGAATTGTTTCAGGGGGATCCGGTGCCCTGCGAGAGGTGTGCCGGCAACGGTGAGATCTTTCTACCCTATTAATAACATATCGAACATTGGTTATTAGTTTTTAATGCCAACTTTGTAATGGAATTGAGAAACATAGTGTTTTCTGATGTCAAATATGTGATTCATTTTGGTCAAATTTTGGCTAAGATCAAGTGCAGTGATAAGGTATTCTTACAGAATGCCGATTTTATGGTATTTTCTTGAAATCGAGATAAAATCAAACCTAGATAAAATTGAGGCATGATGTTGGTAATCTATCATATTTGCAAAAAGCATGTCAGGTTTATTTTCCTCTTTCTTTTCTTTGTATGTTCTGTGATTGGGTGCCGCTACGACAGCTGTAATGAAATTAGAGCATGGCTTTGTTATTGCCCCATTGATCGTTAATATTGTTACTGTATTTGGTTCATTTAGATAACTTTGCGACCAATTATGATTCATTTGTTCAGTTACATGAATCAACACACATTTGACCGTCTTCATCTTCCATTTTGTAAACCCAACTCCCCCCCCCCCCCCCCCAAAAAAAAAAAAAAAAAAAAACAAAGATTAAAAGAAAAAAAGAATAAAATAAACCAACACAAGACAAAAAAAAAAAAAAAACTAAAATGGAAGAAAAAGAATGAGCTAATAATATATTTGAAAGTCGTTAATGCAATTTCATAATGGTGGGTTGGGACTGTCTTATTTCTGACATTTTATTAGAAGTAAGACAAAATTTGACTATAAAATTGTTACATGAGGAGAGCCATTAGAGAAAGAGTGGTTCAAATTCACATGTCAGTGCAGAGAACATGCAATCACAAACATAGAGGTCTTTCCTATATAGGTATTCTTTTTAGAACAACCAAACCTGTTGAGCTCCTTGCACTATTGTTTATTGCGTTGAAGTTCTGTTTCAGCCATATTTGTTTTGTTATCTTGATAAATGGACACCATGCTGTGAAAAAGAAAGGTAGAAGCAGTGAAAATACGTGTTATACTAGTGGATGAGTTGACTCTGGATACTAGTGAATGAGCTGGAGCCAGATGACAGCGATACCAGATTTGAAGGACTAGCATTCCTCTTGTAGATTATGCATCTTTCATCACTGTAATGCTACCGTATTCCATCATGGCCAATGTCTCCTCATTGGAACCTAACTTTAGCTCTCATGTCCAATATCACCATGTGCTACATGATATGCAATTCATTGGGTGGGTATTTAAGATACCTCTTGTCTCTGGCATTAGAAGCCACTTTAGCATTTGCTCCAGAATTTAATTCTCAAACAATAAGATAATTACGTGGATCCAATATAGCATTGTTTTTACATTTCTTGATTTACGAAGTACTAGAATTCCCTCCCATGCAGTAATCCACAGGATGAAAAGAGGATGGAGGCTCAAATAGAAGGCTCAGTATCAATCAAATCTTTTGTATTTCATCATATTAATCATACTGTATTTTCAAGTTATGTTTCAAATATTTAATTTTCATTAGTTGCAAGGTACCATCTTACGAGTACACCTGTTCTTACATTGAATTTGCCTACCTTCAAACTTGTGCCATTATTACCGAACGTATCCTTTGAAATGTAAAATTATTTCCATGATATTTACACTTAAAATATTTTAATTGCAAGTTACTTTATGCCTGACAACCCAATTTGAGCAAACCAACCCAAGTCTTGTGAAACTCACATGTCCATTGATGCAATAATTTATGAGACCATAAAAATATTAAGAGAAATATTATATGAGTTTATAAACATCAAATGATGTACAATATTTTAAAGTCATTGGTCATAATTTCTTCGATTAATTTATGAGAAATATTAATTTCTAATGAGATATAAGCTACACCATATGTTAGGTATTTCATAAATCCTTAATTAACTTATTCAGTTTTAATTGCATTACATGCTGAAGCCGAACCAAGACTGATTTGACTAAATATAAACCTTCTTTTATCTTACTTTCTGTGGTAAATTTAAGTTATATAAACATCTTGAATGTATCTTTATCATAATCCTGAAGATTGATAACACTATTGAAGCTTTGACCCCATTACCTTGTTAGCCATGATTCTAATCTTAATTTCATTTACTTTTCTGTGTAAACTCTATATGCACAAGCTAATTGAAATTGGACTCAATCAACATGAAAGCTTTGGATGAATTAATTGACCTCACCTTATTTTTCTTAAACATGGTTCTTATCTTGCCATACTTTACTTTTACCAATTAATACCTTCAGCTAAACAAATAATAATTTGAATTTGATCATGAAACATGAAATTTTATTTCTGGATAGAGTACTGTTCTGTCCTATTTCTTGGACATATAAAAACCAATAATGTTCCAAGCACCAAATATCTCTACATGTATTTGTTACAAACAGTTATGGTTTTATATTAGATTTTTCTGATTTAACCATGATTCTTTCATTAATTCTTTCTTTTGGGACTAGACATTGGTTAGGTTCATGGTATCCTTCATTAGAACTTCTGTTTTCTTCATATTAACTTTCTCCATGCCTCTTACAGATTGAATTGTCTGCAGCTTGATAAAATCATTTTCTTAATACTTGAAGGCATGGAAGGGTCAAGTTGTCATGTGTTGGTGCCATGCTATGCTGTTCAGTCCAAGTGCTTGACATGCACTGATGTTAAGTGTAAGTACAAGTACATGCACTAGCATGCAGCTCTGCTAGATGCCTGTTAGGCACCAGCATGGTATGTGCCAACCATTTTGACTGGGATTCTACTCCTTGTAAGGTTGGGCCTAAAATTAGTGGAGCAGAGTCATAACTAAGTTAAGCAATTAAACCTGGCTACATCTGATAATGGAAGCCCACAGATGTGAAGTGGTTAGTTTAAGCCTGCTATAAATCATCCCATCCTGTTGTTATATCTGAACTTGTGTTTGTTCCATGTTGTAAAACATGGTCACTTTTCTATCACATAATGGTAGTAAGAAAGAAGGGTTTATATATAGGCTTTTGCTTTTAAGAATTCAACTTAACTCATCTAAGCCTTTTCCCAACTACATGGGGTCGGCTACATGAATCTGCTTCCTCCACGCTGCTCTATTCAGGACCAAGTCGGCTACATCAATTTGCTTTTAATAATTATGTTCTCTATATTCTCTGCATTGGTTCTAATAATGAGAAATTTGTTTAAATCAAAAAAAGGAGAGAGGAGAGAGAGAATTTGTTATAGAAATTTCTTGCAAAAGAAAACCACATGAAGCATGGGAGGGAATGACAGAGCTGTGAGAACTGCAACACCAACCATTTTGTTTATTACAGGACGTTTATGTATAAGTGGCCTAACCTTTATGAATTGAATCATTGACAATAGAAAAGGAAATCAGCAGTCATTATGGATGGTATTAGATTTATGGTACTGACCTTATAGATGAAAAAGCAGCTTTATTCTGTGTCACTAATAGCCAATTCCTGCCATCTCGTTTCTGTAATAGATTTATGGTACTTCATCTGCTGGATATGCCTTTGGGGCTTCTTTGGAAGATGTTGGCTTTAAGAGGTGGGCACTAATGTGGAAAATGAAGAAGACAGTTTATAAAACAAGGATGAGGTGGAAATGAAGAAGACAGTTTATAAAACAAGGATGAGGTGGGAAGTGGAAGCACTATCTTTCCTTTATTTCTTTCTTTCTTTTTTTTTTTATTTTCCTGTTCTTTTTATTTTCCTTCTTTTTAAGAGGAGTGATGGAGTAGCAAAGCTGGTTTTTGGATATGTGAAGCGGTGGATGGTCAATGGCAACTTAGGAATGCAGATATCAAGGGATTTTTCCCCCATCCCATCTTCCTGAAATGATTCAGAAGATTTATTTTTTTCTTGCTTGCTTGTACTCTTTTTCTTTTCTTCCTACTTTTAAGAGGTAAGGAGGTGATCAGAGAGACCATTGGGTTTTTGGACACATGAATGGGGTGCATACTCACATGGCAGCTCTGGATTGCAGACAGAAGGGCAATCTTTTCCTGAAAAGATCAAGAAGATTTCCCATCGGTCTTTTTTCTTTTTTCCCCTCCTTTTGCCCTTTTGCTTACATGTTGACATTTTGGCATGATAATCATATTATGACATGTTGACATTTTTTTAATGTTGGATAGATTATGTTATTATCTTTTTCTTTCTCTTTTTTCTGTGTGAAATGCACTGGCCTATGCTATAGATCCCTGCTTAAGTATGATAGTTATGATCGGTTTTTTTTTTTGGTAAGCTGTTATCACCATTTATCAGTACATAACACTGTGAGGTAGTTCATGCTTATTATTGAATGTAGTTCAGCTTACATCAGTCATTTTTAGGTGTTTAGGTGTTATTTGAGTGAAATGTTGATTTTTGCCTCTTGGTCTATCCTAATGGTTTGTTTCAGGTAAAAATGCATTATACTGCACCTTAATGTGCATTATAATTCACATCACTTACATTGGGAACCCATGTAATCTTTTAACATGAAAGAGTAATGAAATGAAGTTTTTTTTTTTTTTTTGGGGTGTATAGGTGGCACAAAGTGCGTTTTCTGCAACAACGGTAAAATGAGACAAGAAACAGGGTTAGTTGTCGATTGTCGGGTTTGCAAGGGTGCAGGTATTCTTTTTTCACTTGATATTTTTGGTGATCCATGTATGAGCAAAATAATTATGACCTACAAATGAATCATCACTACTCTCTGGATTTATTTATTTTCAAGATCAAATGAGTTTTAGAATTTTTTTTTTTAACCTTTCGTGTTCAAGAACAAATGAAGATTGAACATGATAAAGAAATTTCTAGAAACTGGTTTTGCCATGATTTCGAAACCAAAATCTTAGTTCCAAAGTCCAATTTAAACATTGTCTAAAAAGATTGCCTGTCTCTACAAAACCTGCAAAGAATAAAATCATATGGGGATAATTATTGTCCACGATTGTTCAGAGAGCTAAATTATGAAACTAATCTCCTTCAAAGAAGCCTTCCATGAAATGGATTTTTGATTCATCTCAAATAGCCCTGAGAAGTCCTATCACTAATATCAGTCTACAATAATAAGGCACATATGAGCTTAACAATATAGTAAGCAAACATTCACAACACATCAAATAGAGTCGAGCTAGAAGACAGAAATTTGATGGCAATTTTTTATATTTTTTCCAGGAAATATCAGTAGTTATTGCCAATGCATTGGAATATACTTCAATCTTTGAAAGAGGACTAACCATAATTATTGAATGATTCACACTATAATTACTTTTTATATATTAACAAACATAGAGTTATGTCTGAATATATACAGACTAGGTATAAAACAAACTCCTTACAATTGGGGTACATAGACTCTCATGGGCACATAACATCCCTTGTTTAGGGGGTATATATTTAAATAAACTCACCACAATCATTAAGGTTGGCAATGCTTAACTTGTTTACCTATTTAACTTGATCCAACTTGTTGTATGTAGGTCAGATCGAGTTTACTATTTAATAAAATGATAGTTTAGGTCTAGATATTTGCATTTAATAAGTTGGTTAGGTTGGGGTTGATAAATATTTGACTTGACTTGCATTTGACCCAACTTTATTGCCACCCCTAATCAAATAAGGCACAAACTCTCCATAATTTGGGGCAAAATGGGGTATTGGTAAGGAAGGCAAGCAACATCATCCATATTGACTAAAATATTAGCAATAAATATATGCATGATCTTGAAATACTTGTAAGCAGGGTTAGCTAAACTGAGCAGTTCGAGGTGAACAAAACCAAACTGGCTTGGAACCGAGATGGTTTGACCCTCGATTTAGTAAATGGAGTGAACCACCTTTAATCACCCATATCGAACCAAACCAAACCTAGTTGGACTAATATGGAGTGATTCGTGGGTTGAAACCTCCTAGTGCACCTAACTGGTACGCTACCAGTTCAGTATAGTATGCCCCATACTAATTTATGTTGGTTTGATATCGAAATGGTATTGGTTCCTCCTATAAAAAATCTTGCTCATAATACATAGGTATCAAACCAACCAAGTTATGTTGAAATATTAATAAGCATAACTTAATGAAAGAGTTCCAAACTTTAGGTAATAACAAATGATGAGCATTAGTCTTGATTGTCACATTAACAAGCATATAAAATAAGATGTCTAACCTAAAATGCTCCAACTAAACATAAACAAGTTGACAATAAAACACTTATAAATTCATAGGTTTCATATGCAAATCTAATTTATCATAGAAATATATTCTAAGTTATATTGACAAAGCAAGGTACATTGAAGAGATGTAAAATATTAGGATTTCATGGATACCCACTTACAACTCTTACTCCTCTCAAAAGCCTGCCATTAATATCCTTAAATAAGCTCGAATAACTCTCAATTAAGTCTTAGAAGGAGAACCATTTAAAACTATTTTCAATAAATGACATCAAAAATTGCCTACTCTAACTTAAACAAATTACTTTTGCTACTTTTTAGCATAATCCCTTCCAACAGTACAAATAGTAACTCCACAGTCCTAAACAATCCCTAGGCCTCTAGGTATCAATGCATGCACATTAAAAATGACTAAATCCATTATTACTACAAATCTGTAATTATTGGCAATATATCTTAATCAACAAAACCCTTTACAAGATTTTCTTCTTCCAAAGACCATGATTTTGTTCTCTCCCTTTAATCCTTTGTAAACCTTGTTCCTTCTTATTTTTTCTCTATCGATGGCTGAGCGTTCCTCCCCTTTTTTCTCTAAGTTAAAACTTTATGAAAAATAATAAAAAAACAGGTTGGGTCCATTGACAAATCGTTAACACATCATAACCTGCTATAACTGGTTTTCACTGTAGGCCCAACTTCAAAAATTCATAACTTGGCCGTTTTTTAGTCCACATATGCCAAAATTAGTACTTGTTCCAGAGCTCTCAAAGCTTACTTTCTTATAAAATTGCTTTCATTTGAAAATGGCTTTTTGAGTTATGGACGATTTGTCTTGAATCCTCAGCATGTACTACTAAATCTAAATATAATTAAATCCATTTAAATAAGGTTTAATATAATTAAAATAAATAAATAGAATGTAATATTAAGTTTAGAAATATACATGCTATCATAAGTTGACCTGGATTTCCAAGCAATCTGTTCAAATTGAAGGTTTAAGCTTTCTATGGAACTGCTTAGATAATTTATAGTTTGAATCCCCTCTGTATCCTGTTAATTAATATATTCTGCTCCTGACTGCGTGAGATTCTTGGCTTCTTCCACTGTTGCCTTGTTACATAATTTGGATCACAGAGTTTGCACAATGATCCTCTATTCCTGGTACTCTTTGCAACATTCTGTCTTTTGTTACCATGAACAAAATGGCTACTAGCCTTTCCCAACTGACTGAAATATTTATGAGCTACAGCTATTATATTTCATAAGATTTGTATGGTTGTTCAAGCTCTCTGATTGCGTGGTGACATCATGTAGGGCTGATACTATGTAAAAAGTGTGGTGGTTCTGGATATTCCAGGCGTTTGTAAGCTGTAGATGGATCATTAATCTTGCAATTTGAGGCATTTATTGCCTGCAGCCTAAAAGATCTACAGAGAAACAAGTCTCCGGTTGATTAAGCATCAGTTACTCTCTTCTCAAACATTCTTCAAGCTGTTTCATACATGCAGCCAGAAGACAGTGGAGAGGCAAATGGAAGAAATGTAACCAAATTTGTGCACACAATGGTTGTAGTGGGTGTTTCCGTTCGTAGGTGCATGTTGATTATACTGGTAAATTTATCAAATTATTCATTGCATAGAGTTAGCCTGCTTCTTTGTTACGTATTGCAAGAATTCATGCTTATCTTACTTCGCTACAGTTCTCCACAGAATCTTTCCTACTGTAAGATGCAGAAAAAGTGAAAACACTACTTCAAATAGCTTATGCTTCTATTAATTTGGTAAAGGATCAACTTAACCATGCACTTTTAGAACTGACATCAGGATGCAGCTGTGTTCCTGTATGTTATGCTTGGATGCTTTTGAAGAATGGCATTTGATTACTGATCGAAGCGGTAAGATCTAAAGACAGACAACTATTGCTATGTGTGTGTGGTGGGGGGGGGGGGGGGGGGGGGGGGGGGTGGGTTTGGGTATTGGACTTAAGCGGGCAAGCTCAAAAGAAAAATTGAAGGCTGTTTCGGTCTATCAGATTGAAATTGAGGTAGGCCTGTTTTAAAGGAGGACGGTATTAAGAATTGTATTATTTTTCATCTTGGTTTGTTGTGATTTTGCATTCTTGAAAATAAAACAATTTTTAACATATAACAAGCTTGAATGCATTTGGCCAAGCTCTATGATATTTTCAACTGATTTTGGGGGACCACCTGTTGAAAATTAGTGTTGATGGTTAATATCTCTAATAATGTAGTAAGGCAAGTTTTACTGTTGAATTTCTCTAGGTCCATTTAAATATCCTTAAACATAGGTATAAGGGATTGAGGAAGCTGTAACAAGAACTATGGTTCTTTTAAGTAATGGTATCATTGTTACTTTTAAGTCCCTCTCCTTGGTATGTTAAAGGTTAATTTTGATAAATTTACATAAGGGAATGAAGAATGAAGCAATTTGTGGATTTATTATAAGGGATTCTTCTAGTAGGCTTAACTATATTGAGAGGAGGAAATTACTCCATTGTTCGGTCCCTTTGGACAAATTTTCAGCTGCTTAGTTGAAAAATTATACTATTATCTTTTTATGTAAGAGATTGTAGTTATGATGGCATGAGTTACAATTCTTTAAATAACACTATCACTATAACTTAGATGCTCCTTCCTTGGTGTGTTGAAGGTTAATATCCCCAATGATACTATAAGGAAAGCTTTACACTTCATTGTTGAATTTTTTCAAGTCAATTGAAATATATCCTTAAGCATAGCGCAAGGGACTAGTGCAACCATCATAGTTGTTATCTTTTAAGTAATGTTATTACTATTACTTGTCAAGCTTCTTGTGATAATGTGTTGGAGGTTATTTTGATGGATCTATAAAAAGAAATGAAGTGATAGATATGAAGTGATAATGTGTTGGAGGTTATTTCTCCTATGTTGATAGGAGAAATTATCCCATTGCTCATTCCCTTTGGCTGAATATTAGTAGCTTAGTTTGATCCTTTCAAGAGATATTTGAGTGTTTAGCTATGCTATAAAATCCCTTTATGGAATCTAGTATCTATACAAGTAAATGAAAAACTAGCTTATAGTTGATATTGAAGTTTTTTAAACCATACTCTTCAGCCTTATCTTCATTGTGTCTCCATCTCTTTCAACAATAAAATCAAGTGGCAAATTTCAGCTTTCTAAGTCTCTAGATGATAATGTACTATTGTTGGCCAAATTTTCTAGTAATTATCTGGCAGTTTGTCTATTGTAGAGTGTTAGAAGTTGGCTATCATTATTGATTTTATTGTTGATTTGATATTATCTTGTTATATTCAATAAAATTTATCATATGTAATGCGCTTACATTCATTGTATAATTTCATGAAAAAATTGCTTATAGACCATTGTTATTTCTATAGGTTATTAATTGTTTTTTTAACAAAATACTAGCACGATCCAAATGTCATATATTTTATTTTATTGGACTTTGAAGTTGATTATATTACATGGATTTGTGTTAAATATTTGTTAACAAGTTTAACATCAACTTGACTCATCATGGCCTACTTAATAAATAGGAAAAGTAGGTCAGGTTGAATCACTTATTATTAAACATATCAGGTTTAATTTTAAAATTGTAACCTATTTAATAAATAGGTTTTTAGCATATCTTCTGATCCATTTCTGACCTAACCCAACCTAATTGCTATCACTAGAATTTTGTAAGGTTATATTCTACTTAACTACATCTTGATGAAGGTTCTCAGTTCAAATCCTTTAGGAGTTATTCTTAAATCATTAAGTCTCGATTCTTAAATGGAACTTCTTGTCTCATATGGTTAACTTGTCATTAATAATGTTCAGTCTATTCCTAGATCTTCTTTTGTACTTCTTTTAAGATGTTCTTGACATGCCTGATGAAAAATTCTACTTTTTCACTAATTCAATCTTGGGCTAGAAGATGCATGAAATCCATTAGAAGACTTGGTGTGATACCTAAAACAATTTCAAAAGCTAATCATCTATTGATATACTTAATTGAGGTGTTGTAGGTGAACTTAACTATCGTATCCTTGATTATTAATTGCTAAGTATCTAAAGAAGTTTCCAAGCTTTATTTGACCACTTTAGTTTGGCTATTTATTTGAGGATGAAAAGCATTGGAAAATAGTAGCCTTATTCACATCTTTTCCTAAAAGGTCTTCTAAAAGTAGCTCACAAGCTTTATGTCTTGGTTAGATATGGTTGTATTGGATACTCTAAGTTGCCTATCAACTTCATTGAAGAAGATCTTAGTGATGCGCGAAGGATCTAAAATCACATAGTAAAGAATAAAACGAGCCATTTTTGAAAACCTATCCTTCACCACAAAGATTGAGTTATGGCCTCAATATGTCCATGCTAGTTCAATTACAAAGTCTATGCTAAGGTTTCTTAAGGTTGAATTAGAGTAGCAATGGCTTTTATAGGTTTATTTTATATTCGAGCCTTTGCCTAACTGAAAACTCTGTAGATTTTAATAGTTCTACTAACATTACATTTGGCTAGAAAAATCTGTATTTAAAGGTGTTAAAGTTTTATTGTCGTTGTAATGTCCTATTATTCCCTCGACATGAATCTCCTCAATAAGAAACTATTAAAGTGAAGTATTTGGAATGTGAAAATAGTTGCCATGAAAGGTCAATATATAAGTTCATTTTTGCTTTTTCTTTCTTGAAGAAGTTTGTTTATGGCACCAAAATCCTTGTCACCTTCATGTTGAGACTTGATTTCTTTAATACTTATGACTTTGGTTGACATTGGTTTTGAGTAAACAAGCACTTTAGCTTAGGGCATTAACAATTTTATTCTCAATCTCGACCTTATGCTTCAAGTAGAAAGTATTTTCTTATAGATAATTACTCTACTTAGCAGGTTGAGGACTCCTCTTTCAAGATTTCAAATACTTGAGACTTCATGATCTGTATATAAGATGAAATTCTTAATAAATCAAATAATGTCTATAATATTCTACATAAGTAGAATACCTCTTCTTGGCATCAAATAACTTTTGATAAAATAGGCACTTGGATGACTTTTTGGTTTTGAAACTATGCCTATTATAACATGTAAGTAGGTGACTGACTTAAAAAATCTCATAAAAATTGAATAGGCATAGTAGTAAAACCATCCTTTTCTTAGTTTAAAAGCCTTATTAATCACATGCAATTGACATCATAAGAATGCAAAGTTATAGATAAAGCATTAGTAGAATGTATATAGTGTTGGGAATTGTATCATAAAGCCAATCATTTGATGATTGTGCTGATGTAAATTGTATATAAATTGATATATTAATAAAAGTTATTTGCAGTTTATTCATTACAAGAACATCTTCTTAAAACTCCTAATAGTAATGAAGCCCTCGGGATCTTCCTTCACGATAAAGAAGGATTTATCTTTGAAGGTCCTTAAAAGAGTTCGCGACCAAATGATATACTATGACAGGGTCATAGTACTATCAATTATAGGACGTTGTATATCATATTTATTGGTTGTCCTCTTAACCAAGGAGTGTAGAGACACTGGTATGACATACAGGTGAAAGTGTAGGAGTACATTTCACCGAACGTGACTCATTTCTGGATACTCTACTGTCAAGAGTTAATCCGAGAAGATATAGGTATAAGTATCCTTCAGACCTGAAGATCACAACCAGTGGCTTACAAGAAACTCATTGTACTTAGGTGCCGGACCACCTGGATTTCTAATCCAGCTACGAAAGGTTACTGGGTGCAGTCAAGTACTTGTGGTAGTCAGTTGTGGATCAAGATGGAATTTGACCTATCCCGTTAAAAGGAGAAATGCTTGTGTTTCAATTTAGCAAGACCTTGGCCAAGGCACTTCATGTGAAAGTCACATGATCACTAAAATTGAAATCACTTTATGGATTTGCTGTTTAGAGTTGACAGGCTCTTAAGCCATCCTTAGCATTTGTGGTCAAGAGGATGAATTATACGGTAACTGTTTCTTAGGGTTCTTGGAGTTTGCTCGGCAACTCTTCGACCTATCCGGACGTCGGGTTCCATTGCTAGATGGGCACATCGATTAGTATAGAAAATTATTTCTATGCTACCGGCTTAGGTTCGAACCTAGAGAGTCACACGCATAGAAGTTTCCTAGGATGATCTATTTGCTGATCAATGATTGAGAATCGTATATGATTTAATTAATCAATTTGATTGATTGAATTATCTCAATTGGATTAAGTACAAGTGAATAAGATTCAATTTGGTTTAAGTCTACTAGAAGGACTAATCAATTTCAAATATTGATTTGAAATTAGATTTGATTTGGATTTAAATAGATTCAGGATTAGCCAAATTTGATTTGGGCTAGGACCATGATCTATATTGGTTTAATCCAATAAATTCAAATTAGCTTAAAACCAAAAATCCAAACCCCATGTGTGAAAAAGGTTTTCTCGCATGATGAGATAACTAAAATCTCATCTCATGAGAAATTAAATTCTCATGCAGAATTTAATTTATAACTTTTAGTCTTCTTCAAATGATTCCCAAGTTCAAGAAAAATAAATTTTGCTAAAAGGTGCCTCTTTGGAAGAGCACTCCACACAACTCTCCGTGCATTGACAAGTGTGTGAATTAATGTGCCTCTTTGGAAGAGCACTCCACACAACTCTCCGTGCATTGACAAGTGTGTGAATTAATGTGCCTCTTTGGAAGAGCACTCCACACAACTCTCGTGCATTGACAAGCGTGTGAATTAATGTGCCTCTTTGGAAGAGCACTCCACACAACTCTTCATGCATTGATAAGTGTGTGAATTTAATATGTCTCTTTGGTTTTCACAAAAACAGCGGAATTCTAAATGTTAGAATTCAATAGGCTGGCTAATATGAAACTATAAATAGAGGACATCCCTCACCAGATAAAAAAACATAAGATCAAAAGAGATCAAAAATTCTAAACAGTTAGAACCAGTGTTACAGTTCTAAGAGTTAGAACAAAAATTCTGGTGTGATTTTAGTGTTAGCAAAAGCTTGGTGGATCTTGGAGAAAGATTCAAGTGGAAGAATTCAAGATCAGCAAAATTATTTTTCCGCGAGCTAGCACTCCTGGGAATCCGATCATTCGGGGGCTTCGCGTGGACAATACTAGAGGCCGGACGATTGAACGGCTGCAGAGCACAAAGGATTTACCTACTGTTCTTAAGGTGAGTGATTTGATCCTTAGATCTTAAGGCAGGCTTCAAGATGAGTAGTATGACTTCTCATCTTGAAGATTAAGATATGATCTTAATTATTTAATTTATATGCAATACTTAGATCAAACGATCTTATAATATAAGGCAAAGATATGATCTTGATGCATGTTAGAAAGATTAATATGTAATCTTTAAATTTCCGCATTGATAATTATTATCAAATTTTAAAATATGCATGCCTCGGGGATTAACTCTCCCAACAAATGGTATCAGAGCAATGGTTTCTTATTGATCTAATTTATTACATGTAAATTAATGTTCTTATTAATTATGTAATTATGGCTAAAACTAATCGCAAGGCTATATGGTCACAGATGTATTGAAAATCCAATTACCCATTCAATGAGGTATTCTGTGACATATTGCCGTGCTATTGTTTTATCATTGATGCTCAATCCAAAGATAATTTAAATTGAGCTTATGCATCAAAACATAGATTACACACACTCTCAAAAGATCTTTTATATTTGATACATATTGATGTTGTATAAAAGCATGATATTTGCATGTTTAGTATAAAACATAGATATGATATATGATGGCATGATGTCTATGTTATGAAACATACAAATATTTATGAGAGTCTAATTTGAATGTCAAATGTTAATTCATAATCTCTTTAGATATGATCTAAATATAGAATTATGAGTAGTAACATAATACATGTGATGCTTGATTGAAATATATGACATGTAAACATGAAATATATTTAATCTTTTGGGTTAGCTAAATCGGATCCATAAAGGGTTAGACCCTAAGGTTTAAATCAACTGGACTAAAAGAGTATTTGAACAAATCTAATTAGATTAGGTTAAGAATGCTCTAAATCAAACAATAGTTGTAGTTGATCATGTCCTTCTCTTTGATTAAACCAAATGGAAGTAGATTAGGCTCCGTGGTTGAGCATGAATCTCTTAGATGGTCAAATCAGAATTGGTTAACCATATGATGTCAAGGTGAGTTGGCAAGTTGCTCTAGGATCAACGATCGAATGGTTTTTAATTAGGAGCTACTCGTATTGATGCGTCTTTAACGATTAATGGCATATCCCTCCCATCGATCTCACTCACCTGGTCAATGTGGTGAACCATTTATGATTCAGATTATTTACCTGATTCGGGTTGACCCATGCCTGTAAGGAAATCAGTCTGACTGATTTAGGTGCCACTTAACCTGACTTAATCTTGTTTCATTCTACCCATTTCATACATTTACTAGGAGAACTTGATTAGTCAATTTGTCTTCAAATTATAAAATCCTCTAAAATTATTAGGTCCTTAAAATGAAATAGTTATATGATAACTAGATCATAGCCTCCCATTAAGGTGGGTGATAATGAGTCCGATGTCTTGATAATCATTGGAGGCACTCCATGCCTGGTGCTTGTCAACCATCGAAATTATCATTCATTATATGATAAGTCAGCGTAACTATTAAATAGACAGTCAGGTGAGCGAGCTTCACTCGGGCTTGGTTGTCTATTGATAGGTTACATTGATTATATCATTTAATGGTCGGATCTAACCAGAACTTTCAGTAGAGGCACTCCATGCCTGCTGAAGAGGTACATGGGGCAAAACTGAACACTAAGAATTGTTTTGGGAAACAATTGATTTGAACCTACTCTTAGATGCATATGGGTTGGCCAAGCTTCATTTGGGCCTGTATGTAGTCTATGTAGATCTTAGTGCCCGCTAAAGAATTAAGAATAATTCTTCGAATTGGGGTGTAGAGGCTGCCTAGTTTAAATAAAATAGTGGAAGAATCTTTAGACTAAAGTTCAAGTCTTTAGACTGAATCAATTTATATACAAATAAACTTTAGTTTTTTCTTATGCAGAAAATGGCCACTAATTTATCATTAAGGTCCCTATTGGATAGTGACAAGTTGAATGGTTCAAATTTCAAAAGCTGGTTTAGAAAACTTAAGATCGTCCTTGAGCATGAGAGGATTCTATATATTCTTAATAATCCTGCACCAAAGATACCTGATGCAAACACACAAAGTTCTGAGAAAGACACTTATTAGAAGTGGCTCAATGATAGAACTAACGTACGTTGCATCATGCTGCAGCAATGAACGATGAATTCGGTCGTCGGTTCGAGAATGCTCAGCCAGAAGAAATCATTCAAGCGTTGAATGAATCTTTCGGCACACCTGACAACGTTGAAAGGCACAAGACTAGTTGTGCTATTTTTAATGCTCGAATGAGGGATGGATCTCCTGTCACTGATCATGTATTGTACATGATCGAGAAGATAGAACTGCTAAGCAAGCTCGGCTTTCCCCTACATGAGCAGTTGAAAAAGATGCGATCCTGAATTCCTTGCCTCCATCCTTCCGACCTTTCCTTACTCATTTTTGAATGACAAAGCCTGCAGTCAACTACCATGGTTTGTTGGGGTTGTTACAGAACTTTGAGAAGGATAACCAGCTCTCTAAGGGTTTGGTTAATGTGGTTGAAGGATCTAAGGTAGGGCGTCAACCCTTTGGGAAAGGGAAGAAGAAAAAGAATAAGAAAAAGGTGCAACATGCTAGGACATCTATAAGGGGTCAGATGCAGAAGAAGAAAGTTGATAAAAGTCAAGCTGAATGCTTTCATTACAAGATGCAAGAGCACTGGAAGAGGAACTATCCTCTTTACATTGCCACACTTGATTCAAACAGGCCGAAGAAGAAAAAGGGACAAGATGTTGCTCAACAAGGTATTTATATGATAACACCTTGTAATTTTTCTGTATATGATAATCAGACCTGGGTATTGGATACCGGGAGTCCTTTTAACATTTGCAATTCATTGCAGGGACTACAGGTCACTAAAAGATTTGAGGATAATGAAAGATTCCTTAATGTTGGCGATGGAAGATTAGTTCTAGTTCTGGCATTAGGAGTTCTTGAAATAGTTTTCAATAGAAATGTCATTATACTAAATGATTGTCATTTTTGCCCAACATTTTTGTTGAACGTAATTTCTGTAGGCCTTCTGGCCAAAAGTCATTATGAAATTTCAATAAAGGATGTTACTTTGAATATCATTATGAATGGAGTCACTGTAATGACTGGGCATTTATATAATGGCATTTATATATTATCACAGCCTGTGAATGTAGTGTACAAATCAAGTAAGCGCCCTAGAACAACTGATGTCACAGACATTTATCTTTGGCACCATCGGCTGGGTCATATCAATAAGAACAAATTAAACAGATTAACTCAGGAGGGCATCCTTCGAGTTGATGATTGTGAATCATTAACTACCTGTGAATCATGTCTTCTTGGTAAAATGACCAAGTCAACTTTTACTGGAAAAGGTGAAAGAGCTAAAGAGCTATTAAGTCTAGTATATACTGATGTATGTGGACCAATGAGCACTTGTGCCAAAGGTAGATTACTACTTCATTACTTTTACAGACGACCTTTCTAGGTTTGGTTATGTCTATCTTATGCGACATAAATCTGAATCGTTTGAAATGTTCAAACAATATCATAAAGAAGTAGAAAAATAAACAGGAAAATATATTAAGATCCTTCGATCAGATCGAGGAGGCGAATACCTTTCCAATGACTTTGTGACATATTTAAGGGAGAATGAGAATCTCTTCCAATGGACTCCTCCAGGAATACCACAACATAACGGTGTGTCGAAAAGGAGGAATCGAACTCTGTTAGACATGGTTCGGTCCATGATGGGTTTTGCAAGCTTCCCAATATCCTTTTGGGGATATGCATTAGAATCAGCTTGTCATATTCTCAATAAGGTTCCAAGTAAGTCTGTTTCAAAAACTTCACATGAGATGTGGTATGGACATAAACCGGTAATCACTTATCTGAGAGTCTGGGGGTGTCCAGCTTATGTGAACGTGCAAAATCAGATAAACTTGAACCCAAATCTGACAAATATTTTTTCATCGGCTATCCGAAAGAAACCAAAGGATATTACTTCTACAATACTGAAGAACAAAAGTTGTTCATTAGTAATAGAGCAGTTTTTCTTGAAAAGGAGTTCCTTAGTGAAGGAACAAATAGCTCTAATGTTGAACTTGAGGAAGTTCATCAAGTAGAAGGAATAACACAAACCAGTGAACCCTTAGAATCTGAGTTGATTAGATCAAACTCAAAACCCATTTTAGATGCACCATTAAGGCGATCTGGTAGAGTACCACATCAACCGGACAGATACTTAGGTTTCTTGGTCCAGAACGATGATCCTATTGAACTCGATGAGAACAACGAGGATCCGATTACCTATATGGATGCTATGCAAAGGACTGACTCTAATAAATGGCTTGATGCCATGAAATCCGAACTTGATTCCATGAAGGACAATAATGTATGGACATTAGTTGACCCACCCAAAGGGATAAAACCCATAGGATGTAAGTGGGTTTTCAAGAGAAAAAGAGGCGCAGACGGAAAGGTTGAGACCTATAAAGCACGCCTGGTTGCCAAGGGGTATCGTCAACGTTATGGTATTGATTATGATGAAACATTTTCTCCTGTGGCAATGCTGAAATCCATTCGGATTATGCTAGCTATAGCAGTACACTTAGATTATGTGATTTGGTAAATGGATGTTAAAACCGCTTTTCTAAATGGTGATTTGAAGAACAGGTGTATATGATACAGCCTGAAGGTTTTATATCTAAAGACGAGTCTAAAGTGTGCAGGCTACAGAAGTCTATTTATGGACTTAAGCAAGCATCTAGGAGTTCGAACATACGATTTGATAAAGTGATCAAATCTTATGGCTTTATTAAGAATAAAGAAGAATCTTGCATTTATAAATGGGCTAACGGTTCCGTTATTGTATTTCTTGTATTATATGTGGATGACATTCTCTTAATCAGGAATGATGTCACTGCATTATAAGGAATAAAGACATGGTTATCATCATAATTCTCCATGAAAGATCTGGGAGAAGCATCATACATCCTCGAGATGAAGATCTATAGAGATAGATCTAAGAGGATGCTTGGTTTATCCCAATCTACGTACATTGACACAGTGCTAAGAGGTTTAGCATGGAGAATTCCAAGAAAGGCTATCTTCCATAGGCCATGGAATTCATCTTTCTAAGAAGGATTATCCGACAACTCCTAATGAAAGAGAACGTATGAGTCGAATTTCATATGCTTCGGCAGTAGGATCGATTATGTACACCATGACATGTACAAGATCAGATGTAGCATACTCACTAGGAGTAGTTAGTAGATACACAATCTGATCCAGGAAAAATACTGGCAAGTTGTTAAGACAATCCTTAAGTATTTGAGAAATACTAAGGACCAGTGGTTAGTCTATGAAGAGTCTGATTTGAAACTTGTTGGATATACTGATTCCAGTTTCCAATCAGATCATGATGATAGCAAAAGTGTATCGGGTTTCGTGTTTATCCTAAATGGTGGAGCTGTTTGCTGGAAAAGTTTCAAGCAATACAGTGGCAGATTCGGTGTGCGAGGCAGAGTACTCGCTGCATCAGATGCTGCGAAAGAAGCTGTGTGGCTGCGAAAGTTTATCTCCGAGCTTGGAATGGCACCTTCCATAGATGGACCAGTCCTGTTGTACAGTGATAGTACTGGTGCCATAGCTCAAGCAAAGGAACCACGAGCACATCAGCGCACCAAGCACATACTGTGTCGTTTCATCTTATACGAGAGATTGTAGACCGAGGATGACATAAATCTTCAGAAGATTAATGGAAAGAAAAACCTAGGTGACCCATTTACTAAAGCACTCAGCATCAAGAGTTTGATGACTATAAATTGAAGATGGGTATTAGATACTGTAATGAGTGGCTTTAGGCTAAGTAGGAGTTTGTTGGGAATTGTATCATAAAGCCAATCATTTGATGATTGTGCTGATGTAAATTGTATAAATTGATATATTAATAAAAGTTATTTGGCAGTTTATTTATTACAAGAACATCTTCTTAAAACTCCTAATAGTAATGAAGCCCTCAGGATCTTCCTTCACGATAAAGGAGGATTTATCTTTGAAGGTCCTTAAAAGAGTTCGCGATCAAATAATATACTATGACATGACCATAGTACTATCAATTATAGGACATTGTATATCATATTTGTTGGTTGTCCTCTTAACCAAGGAGTGTAGAGACACTGGTATGACATACAGGTGAAAGTGTAGGAGTACATTTCACCGAACGTGACTCATTTCCGGATACTCTACTATCAAGAGTTAATCCGAGAAGATATAAGTATAAGTATCCTTCAGACCTGAAGATCACAACCAGTGGCTTACAAGAAACTCATTGTACTTAGGTGCCGACCACCTGGATTTCTAATCAGCTACGAAAGGTTACTGGGTGCAGTCAAGTACTTATGGTAGTCAATTGTGGATCAGATGGAATTTGAGTATCCCGTTAAAGGAGAAATGCTTGTATTTCAATTTAGCAAGACCTTGGCCAAGGCACTTCATGTGAAAGTCACATGATCACTAAAATTGAAATCACTTTATGGATTTGCTTTAGAGTTGACAGGCTCTTAAGCCATCCTTAGCATTTGTGGTCAAGAGGATGAATTATACGGTAACTGTTTCTTAGGGTTCTTGGAGTTTGCTCGGCAACTCTTCGACCTATCCGGATGTCGGGTTCCATTGCTAGATGGGCACATCGATTAGTATAGAAAATTATTTCTATGCTACCAGCTTAGGTACGAACCTAGAGAGTCACACGCATAGAAGTTTCCTAGGATGATCTATTTGCTGATCAACGATTGAGAATCGTATATAATTTATCAATTTGATTGATTGAATTATCTCAATTGGATTAAGTACAAGTGAATAAGATTCAATTTGGTTTAAGTCTACTAGAAGGACTAATCAATTTCAATATTGATTTGAAATTAGATTTGATTTGAATTTAAATAGATTCAGGATTAGCCAAATTGATTTGGGCTAGGACCATGATCTATATTGGTTTAATCCAATAAATTCAAATTAGCTTAAAACCAAAAATCCAAACCCATGTGTGAAAAAGGTTTTCTCGCATGATGAGATAACTAAAATCTCATCTCATGAGAAATTAAATTCTCATGCAGAATTTAATTTATAATTTTTAGTCTTCTTCAAATGATTCCCAAGTTTAAGAAAAATAAATTTTGCTAAAAGGTGCCTCTTTGGAAGAGCACTCCACACAACTCTCCGTGCATTGACAAGTGTGTGAATTAATGTGCCTCTTTGGAAGAGCACTCCACACAACTCTCCGTGCATTGACAAGTGTGTGAATTAATGTGCCTCTGGAAGAGCACTCCACACAACTCTCTGTGCATTGACAAGCGTGTGAATTAATGTGCCTCTTTGAAGAGCACTCCATACAACTCTTCATGCATTGATAAGTGTGTGAATTAATATGTCTCTTTGGTTTTTACAAAAACAGCGAAATTCTAAATGTTAGAATTCAATAGGTTGGCTAATATAAAACTATAAATAGAGGACATCCCTCAC
>UESW01004189.1:839176-850437 GCA_900491605.1 Calamus simplicifolius | reverse complement strand
GTGGGAAACTTCATGGATAGGTGCGGGATGGAGACAACTGCCTTGAGGGACATCAGACCGGGCCTACCGAATATTGCATTGTAGGGGGATCTGAGGTCGATCACTAGGAAGTCTGTCTGAACAATAGTCACAAGGGGCCAGGTTCCTGTGCGGACCGTCAGGGTGACGACCCCTTCCGGGATGACGACGTCGCCCGTGAATCCCATCAA
The DNA here is from genome assembly GCA_900491605.1 of Calamus simplicifolius. NCBI lineage: Eukaryota > Viridiplantae > Streptophyta > Magnoliopsida > Arecales > Arecaceae > Calamus > Calamus simplicifolius. The sequence goes on along the minus strand of UESW01004189.1, from coordinate 850,228 downwards.
GGTGCAATCCACGGCTCGAAGATTTTCTATAAGTAATTTCATCCTGGCAAACACACCGAGGTACAAAACATTTACCGAACTTCCACTATCAACTAGGATTCGGCTTACATCATAGTTGTTCAAATTAAGGGATACAACTAGTGCGTCGTCATGGGGGAGTTGTATCCCAAGAAGATCATCATCGGAGAAGGAGAGTTCGCCCGTCCGTGCCTTCTTTGGCACTGATCCATCACCATCGCCCCTGGGGCTCGATCCGCCGGCCTCCTCAATCATATTAATGCGGCCAATCACAGGCGGATTTGGTGGAGGAGGAGGTTGTTGGAGCTCGGGTTGGCGGTCACCTCCCTATTGTTGTGGCTCGGGCGCCCTCCTAAACTGATCCAGTCGTCCCTGCCGAATCAGCCTCTCAATCTCATTCTTCAGCTGCCAGCATTCTTCAGTGTCATGACCGTGCTCCCTGTGGTAGCGGCAATACTTGGCGGGATCTCTTCGGGTCGGGTTCCCTCGGAGAGGCACTGGCCGGGGAAGCTGGCGCTCTATTTCCGTAAGGATTTGCGCTCGGGGCACAGTCAGCGGAGTATAGCGATCAAATCGCCTAGGAGGACTCCGGGAGCGATTCCTTGGCGGCAGCGGAGGGACTCTCTGGCGGCGAGGCGGACTCGGCCGCCGGGCGGAACGGTGCCTGTCGGGGACTTTGGGCTCCTGCTTCTTTGCCTGCTCAGCACGAGCAATTCTTCGCGATTCCTCGACTCTTGCGTACTTGTCTGCCAGGGCCATCATATCAGATAGGCTGGGGGGGTAGCTGACCTTCATCGCTAGGTAGAAGTCGCTTTCCTTCGAAACTCCCTCTGCCAAAGCAGACATGGCCACCTCATGATTAAGGTGGTCCACTTCCAACATGGCCTTATTGAAACGGCCAAGGTAATTCCTCAAGGACTCCCCTCTCTCTGCTTGACTTCGGAGAGGGAGTCGATCTCCGTCGGCGGCGGCGGCTGCTGACGAACTGGCCAATAAAAAGGTGGCTCAGCTCGTCGAATGAATCAATGGAACCCGGCTTCAAGGCATTGAACCAGGTTCGGGCGGATCCTCTGAGGGTGGAGGGGAAGGCGCGGTAGAGGACCGCATCAGATGCTCCGTGGAACATTATAATCGATCGGAAGCTGCTGAGGTGGTCGTTCGGGTCAGAAGAGCCGTGATAGGGTTCGACGGCCAGTAACTTGACATGGGAGGGAATCACTTCCTCCATGATCCCTTAGAGAAAGGGATGCCCTGTTCCGCCTTGGGCTGGGACGGATGGGCCTGCTTGGCGGCGTCCAGCTCCTGACGCATCTCCTGGATCTGTCGACGGATCTCTTCTTCGCCGGTCAGAGGAGGAGCCGGGCGTGAGAATCGCAAGGATGGTGTTGAGTCATGGTGAGATGTCACCGTGGAGAGGGATCGGGCTTGCCGAGATCTGGGAGGATCTCTATCATAATCGCCTCGTGGGACTGGTTTGTCCCCTCTGGGCCGGTGTGAAGGATCCACGGATTCGTGCAGATCAGAGGAGGAGGTCGCCGGTGAAGAAGAAATCGCCGCCTCCTTCTGAAGGTGCGAAGCAGGAGGAGGTGCAAGGCGCTCTTGAACCAGGTGGGTAAGGGCCTGGACTTGCTGGACCAGTGTAGCGAACTGGTCCTGGGTCACCGGGATAGCGGGCGGTGACGGGGTTTCGACTGGTGGTGGTTGCGGCGCTACACCGCTCATCGGATCTGGCCTCTGGGAAGTGGCCTGATCTTGGGCTTCCGAGGTTGCTCTTCTCCGGTTGGCCATTAAAGAGGTTTTGCTCCGGATTTAGATCCTTATCTCCTCTTTTCAAGTTTTGACGGGACTTGAGACCCTTCCTCTAGCGCCAATCTGTTGCCGCCGGGATCCGTCCTCCGACTCGGGCACGGTCGATCTTCAGGGAAGAGGGGGCGGACCTGCACAAAAAGTCCTCGCGCGAGAGGCGTTGGGGTTGGCCCTCCGCGGAAGACCCTCCGACGCTCAAGTCAGTGGAGAAGAAATCGGCGATCAACCAGATAATGGGGAGGTGGATCTCTCCGGAAGACCTCTCCGGGATGGCCAATCAAGAGCTCTAGAGGGCAAGAGCACCAACGAGCCGCCGGAGAGGGCAGTGAGGGTGAGAGCGCACGCATGAGTGTGCCAAAAAGATGCGTGTGTCTGCGTCAGGAGATGCGTACCTAAGGAAATCTAGGGGTGTCCAATTTATAGACTGTCACCTGGACCTTGAGCGTCTTCTGGAAGGTTCAGAGGTTGTTAGGATACGGAGATGGATAGAATCGGCCGCTTTGGGGTCGTGGAATCCGTATCCTGTTTGTTAGGGGATCGATGGCTGGGAGAGCACCCTGATGTCTCGAGATCCGATCGAGTAGACTTGGGGCAGTTATGATAGGCTCTAGGCCACGTCTCGACATGACTCCTTGTCTAGGATGTCGTTCTGGCAAGCCTGGGCTCTCCTGCGTCAGGTTTCGCGAAGGTAGGTATTAGGTTGTGGATCGCTTGATGAAGCCGGGTCACGGAGACTCGGGGGGAAGCGAGCTACGAGAGCTCGGGGAGGAGCCGAGCCATGGCAGCCCGAAAGGGCCGAGCTAGGGAAGCCCGGAAGGGCCGAGCTATGGAAGCCCAGATAGGCCGAGCTATGGAAGCCCGGAAGGGCCGAGCTATGGAAGCCCGGAAGGGCCGAGCTATGGAAACCCGGGAAGAGCCGAGCTAGGGAAGCCGGAAGGGCCGAGCTAGGGAAGCCCGAAAGGGCCGAGCTATGGAAGCCCGGAAGGGGCCGAGCTAGGGAAGCCCGGAAGGGACCGAGCTATGGAAGCCCGGATAGGCCGAGCTATGGAAGCCTGGAAGGGCCGAGCTATGGAAGCCCGGGAAGAGCCGAGCTAGGGAAGCCCGGAAGGGCCGAGCTATGGAAGCCCGGGAAGGCCGAGCTAGGGAAGCCCGGAAGGGGCCGAGCTATGGAAGCCCGGAAGGGCCGAGCTATGGAAGCCCGGAAGGGGAAGGGAGGAGGTCGGCCTTAACCGCCTCGCACGGATATTAATGCAATGTCGATTTTACCCTCCAACAGTATCTAAAGAAGTTTCCCAAGCTTTATTTGACTACTTTAGTTTGGCCATTTATGTGTGGGTGAAAAGCATTGGAAAATAGTAGCCTTATTCACATCTTTTCCTACAAGGTCTTCTAAAAGTAGCTCACAAGCTTTATGTCGTGCTTAGATATGGTTGTATTGGATACTCTAAGTTGCCCATCAACTTCATTGAAGAAGATCTTGGTGATGCGCGAAGGATCTAAAATCACGTAGTAAAGAATAAAATGAGTCATTTTTGAAAACCTATCCCTCACCACAAAGATTGAGTTATGGCCTCAATACGTCCATGCTAGTTCAATTACAAAGTCTATGCTAAGGTTTTCTTAAGGTTGAATTAGAGCTAGCAATGGCTTTTATAGGTTTATTTATATTTCGAGCCTTTGCCTAACTGATAAACTCTGTAGATTTTAATAGTTCTACTAACATTACATTTGGCTAGAAAATATGTATTTAAAAGGTGTTAAAGTTTTATTGTCGTTGTAATGTCCTGTTATTCCCTCGGCATGAATCTCCTCAATAAGAAACTATTAAAGTGAAGTATTTGGAATGTGAAAATAGTTGCCATGAAAGGTCAAATATATAAGTTCATTTTTGCTTTTTCTTTCTTGAAGAAGTTTGTTTATGGCACCAAAATCCTTGTCACCTTCATGTTGAGACTTGATTTCTTTAATACTGATGACTTTGGTTGACATTGGTTTGAGTAAACAAGCACTTTAGCTTAGGGCATTAACAATCTTATTCTTAATCTCGACCTTATGCTTCAAGTAGAAAGTATTTTCTTATAGATAATTACTCTACTTAGCATGTTGAGGACTCCTCTTTCAAGATTTCAAATACTTGAGACTTCATGATCTATATATAAGATGAAATTCTTAATAAATCAAATAATGTCTATAATATTCTACATAAGTAGAATACCTCTTCTTGGCATCAAATAACTTTTGCTAAAATAGGCACTTGGATGACTTTTTGGTTTTGAAACTGTGCCTATTCTAACATGTAAGTAGGTGACTGACTTAAAAAATCTCATAAAAATTAAATAGGCATAGTAGTAGTACCATCCTTTTCTTAGTTAGTTTAAAAGCCTTATTAGTCACATGCAATTGACATCATAAGAATGCTAAAGTTATAGATAAAGCATTAGTAGAATGTATATAGCCCATTAAAACTTTGCATTTCATGGATGTTTATTAATTAGGCTAATCAACAATTATCTTTATCTTCTCAAGGTTAGCTTCTACTTCAACTGATGATACCATGAATCCTAAGAAGATCACTTTAAGCTTCATGCAAGTGCACTTCTTCAAATTAATATGAAGCTTCTTTTATCAATGTACATGTATCACATGCCTTATATGAAGTGCTCATCCACAAATCTATTGTAAATTAGGATGTCATCATTAGTAAACTATATCTAATTTTTCAATAAAGGCTTATCACCCTCAAGAAAGTGATAGGAGTATTGGTGAGCCCAAATAGCATAACTAGCTAGTTGTATAGTGAATGTGGTTTTCTACTCATCTCTAAGATGAATTTAAATATGATGATAGTTACTTCAAAGAGTAATCTTGAAGAAGACTTCGATACTAGACAACATATCTATCATATCATCAAGTCTAAGAATAAGGAATCCACACTCAATGGCGATCATGTTGATAGTTTTATTGTTGATATGTACATACCACAAGCATCAATCTTGGGCACCAAGAATGCAAAGGCACCAAAAGGGCTAAAAATTCTCCTCATGGGTCCTTTTATAGCGATTTATCTAGTTACTTGTTTGCTTCTAATGTTTTGTTGATGATGTGTTAGATGTCTAATAGAAGGTAATCTATCTAGCTTCTTTTTGGGAGTCTAGCCATTAAATTCCCTTAATATTTCTTAAAAAACTATAAGGATGGCTTATCCTTCTTTGTCCTAAGGGTCCTCTTTTGCTAATTGGGCATAAATAGCCTTTTCTTTTGTTCTTGAATTGCCTAATAGTTAGAGCTTATGGATGTTTTGGAATGGCTTCAAGCTTTTTTAAGATAAGAAAGTATGGTGGCCTTCTTTCCCAGTAACTCAAATGTTTTTACTTCATTCTTCAATTATCTGACACTAACTTATAAATGTTTTGGAATGGGCCCTTAGGGTGGTATGCTAACCTTCTTTTCCTATAATTCTGTTGGTCCAGATAGCAATCCAAGAGGGGGGGTGAATTGGGTTTTTCAAAAATTAAACTCTTTTGAAGGATAACCCCCAGCGGAAATAAAACTTAGATTCACAGATTTAAAACAAAGCAACTATAAATAAAGAGTTGAAGATAAAGAGACAATCACGGCAAACACAATAGATTTTATAGTGGTTCGGTGTACCTACACCTACGTCCACTCCCAAGTACCTCTTGGGTCCACACTATAATCAAACTGATTACAGCAGAGTTGTTTTGCAAGCTCACAACTCAAACTTGTTGTTTTCCCGGTGCACAACGAACCCAGCTGGTTTTCAAGGCTCACCAGCACAAAACCTAAAACCACAAGCTAATGCTTGCACAAGGCTAACAGCCTCAACTGAATCAATCACCAGATTGACCCAGCAAACAGTATTTGATTTTACAAAAGCAAACTGCTCCTTCAATGAGCAAATATACAATAATGAAACAATAAATAGAGATTAGGAACCAAAGCCTGATTCGAAGATCTTGGTGGCTTCTTCCTTCTCTTCCTTTGAATGGATCTTCCTTTGAATATGCTCTTGAGGTTCAGAAGATTGGAAAAACTAGGGCTTCTTCCTTCTTTTGAGATTTCTTCTAATAGAAGCAAAGGCTTGGAATCTCTTTCTCTTCTTTGGGGAATGAGTATGATCTTTCCTTACAGGTTTTCCCTCTTTTCTTTTCTGATGGATCTCAAGGATTTTCTCTATTCTTTTCTTTTTGCCTCTTTCTTGTCTTTTTCTCTCTTTTTTTGGGATGCAATCAACCCTCTTCTTATAGATCCGATTAATCCACAAATAGTGCAAAACTATCCGTTAGAAGCAAGTGAAAAAGGATTAGATCCATAAATAACAATAGCCGTTGGGATTAAAATAGATAAAGTAAAGTTTAGAGTCGTTCTGACAGTTCTGGAGCCGTGTCTGACATTCTGGAGTCGGCTCTGGCTTTTCTGGAGTCGGCTCTAACTCGAAATAATTTAATCCGCTCGATCTGGAGTCGTCTCTGACTTTTCTGGGGTCGACACAAAATTCTTCTGGAGTCGACTCTAACAGTCTGGGAGTCGACTCTAAGTCGTGGCCTGAAAATCCAACGTTCTGTTGTTTCTGATAGAGTCGGCTCTCACAGTCCCGGAGTCGACTCTAAGTCTGTGCCGTTTTTCGGAGTCGGCTCTGCGATTCCATGTGTCGACTCTAATGTCTGCAGTCTTACCTTGACATTAGATTCAAACCAGAACTTGATTTTCCTTCTTGATTTTGATCATTAATAGACTTATAATCTGAAAAACTTAATCAAAATCATTAGTAACATCAAATGTTATACTCAAATAGTTTTGTTAATCATCAAAATCCTCAATTGGGTCAACAATCTCCCCTTTTTGATGATGACAAAAACTTTGAGTATATGCATTAAAGAAATTCATTTGAATTGAGAATTATAGACATTGTTAAAGCTTAGAGACTTTCTAATAGAGAATTTGATGCCAATATTCAAAATGAATAAAAATAAACAAAACTTGACATCAATCAAAATGATTTAACTTTTATATGGAGAAATTTATTAAGCTCCCCCTGCATTGAATAACTCCCCCTATGTAGATAACTGAATTTTTTCAAAAAAATCTCTCATTCTTTCTATTCTCAGAATTGTTCTTCATCTTTCTTTTTCTTATCATTATTCTTATTCTCTTTTTCTTTTTATGCATATACACTATCTCTCCCCCTTTTTTGTTATCAACAATAAGGTGAGTTTAAAAGCAATAAGAATGTTATCAAAGCGAGGATGTTGGTTCGAATATCATAAAGATAGGAATTCATTCATTGACATTCAATCAAAGATAAATTTGTAATAAAAGTGTAATATTCATTCAACCATTTGTACTCCAAAGCAAGATCATTACATGTATTCAAAAAAGACAGATTTAAGTATGTAATCCTAGATACATGCTAAGAAAGAAAACAAGAAATCCTAAGATACAACCTAGGATTGAATATCAAATATGCTTATACACAATTTTCTTTAAATGTCCAATCATTTCCATAACATCATCTTTTTGGGTCTTCTTAAACTTTCAAGACATGCTTCAATTTGAGAGACGGCAAGGTCGATATCTTTCTTTAGTTGACTTGTAGCATGAAGATACTTTCCAGAACCGTCTGCAATGCCTTCCATCCTTTCAAAAATTTATGAAGATCAGTGCTAAAGGATTCGACGGAATTGCTAATTGAAAAAGAAATCATGTCAAGTCTTGAATTAATCTCATCCTTTAATTGATTGAACTCCTCTCTTAATTTACACATATCATTTGTTCTTACACTGTCATACTCAGCCAGTAAAGCCCTGAGCTGACCAATTTGCTCCTCAGAAAATCTTTCTGATGCCATTGCTGACTGATGTGGAAGTTGAGAGCTAGGTCCAGCTTCTGAGGGTCCAGCAGATGGTCCAGCAGAAGGTCCAGAGATGGTCCAGCAGATGGTTCAGGAATGTCTTCTCCTCTGACTTCCTCAACTCTAACCTCTTCAGCTCTGGCCTCATGTCCTCTTTTAATCCAGTTTCCATTTTCTTTTCTAAAGCCCATTCGGTGAATTGTAGAGACACTATAGTAATCTGTATGTCTTAACTTTCTTAGTGGCTCATTGTCCATTATAAGTACACCTTGGCTTCTGAATACCAATGTTAAAACCATACCATATGGCAATGTAGATCTCTTCTTAGTAGCTGCCTCCGCCATATAGCCTATCATCATTCAGCAAGATTTAAAGGTCTACCAGTGAGTATGCAGTCCATCAATAAAACGTCTCGCTCCGAGACATATTCAAACCTTCCGATTTTAGGAAAAAGAATCCTTCCACAGATATTGTGAAGTAATCTGAGTTCCAAATTAAGTTGATTTGCCAAGATTTCCTCAAACTCAGAAACTTCTCTTCCTAACATCCTTGATAGTGCTCCTCCTCTATCTTCATGATGATATTCAACAAGTCCAACAGTAGGCATTTCCAATAAATTACCAAGGGATTCGGCTGTGATGATTACCTTTGTTCCTCTTACAACACTTACTAAGCCTCCCTCTCCTCTACTTAAATCATTATAAAACTCTCTTACTAGGGCAGGGTAGGTAGGGATATCCAAAGAGCAGACCTTCTCCCATCCCATTTCTTTCAACAATCGCCCAATAGCAAAGCCCTCCGAAATAAAGAAGTTGAAATCAACTTTTCTTCCGGTTGTAATGGCCTTACCAGCTAATTGGTCGACTTTTGGAGAAGATGGTGAGGGTGGAGAGTCATCTTGAGTGGCAGATGAAGAAGATGACGAAGGTTGCCTCCGATTTGAACGGCGCTTCGTCGGAACAGTCGAACCACCAATGATAGCACGCCTTTTGGGAGCCATTGGATTCGATTGGAATGAGTAATCAAGGGTTTTGAGGGATTTGGAGGGTTTGGAATCAGTTTGGAAGCTTGAAAATGGTTTAGGAGACGATAGAAATCGTTTGGGGTCGACTCCGCCCTTTTTATTTTGACCTAGTTCCACTTAGAGTCGACTCCCGAAAACGAGGTGTCGGCTCCGAACCAGAGAATCTGTCAGCGCCCGAATTAGAGTCGGCTCTACAGAAGCCAGAGTCGGCTCTAATTGCCCAGACAGAACATCAAAATAAGAAGGTGTCGACTCCACAAACTGAAGGTGTCGACTCCACAATAGTTTCAGAGAAAAATCAATTTCAAGGATCTGAAACTGATCAAATTAATCATCAAACTCTAGATAAGTGTTCCTTAACAATTGGGGAAACAATAAATCAACTTTCTAGATAAATTTCCTTATTGGACATAGAGGATTTTCAAGAAATTATGAAGTCTAGATAGTTGTTGTCCTTAAGAGTTTCAGAAAATTATTCTAAAGGATCACAAACTCCTAATTCTCCTCTAAGATAGCAAAATCTCTCCTCACTCAAAGGTTTGGTAAAAATATCAGCTAATTGATCATTAGTATTAACATATTCAAGACAAACATCTTGTTAGTTACATGTTCTCTAATAAAGTGATGTCTAATTTCAATGTGTTTAGTTCTTGAATGTTGAATTGGATTTTTAGTTAGATTGATAGCACTAGTATTATCACATTTAATAGGTATTTTATCAAGTGTGATACCATAATCTTCAAGTTGTCGCTTAATCCAAAGGATTTGAGCACAGCAACTTCCAGCTGCAACATACTCTGCCTCAGCAGTGGATAATGCAACCGAATTTTGCTTCTTGCTAAACCAAGAGATTAAGTTACTTCCTAAAAGTTGGCATACCCCACTTGTACTCTTTCTATCTAATTTACAACCAGCATAGTCAGAATCAGAATAAGCAATCAATTTTAAGGTTGAGTCTCTAGAATACCATAATCCTACATTTTTAGTTCCATTTAAGTATCTAAAGATTCTTTTAACAGCAAGTAAATGTGATTCCTTAGGATTAGATTGATATCTTGCACATAAGCAGACAGAAAACATGATATCTGGCCTACTTGCAGTTAGATAAAGAAGTGATCCAATCATACCTCTGTAATGCTTTCTGATCTACTTTCTTACCTACTTCATCCTTGTCCAGCTTGCATGAGGGACTCATTGGCGTACCAAGAGGTTTAGCAGATTCCATACCAAATTTCTTGAGTATTTCCTTTGTATACTTTGTTTGGTTAATGAAAATTCCGCTTTCTCTTGTTTGATTTGAAGTCCAAGGAAGAAGTTTAGTTCTCCCATCATGCTCATCTCGAATTCTCCCTGCATTAGCTTAGCAAATTCTTGACAAAGGAGATTGTTAGTAGCACCAAATATAATGTCATCAACATAAATTTGAACGATTAATAAATCCTTTCCTTTTCTTTTTAAAAAAGGTTTTATCAACATTTCCTCTAGAAAAGTCATTTTCAATTAAAAATTTACTTAATCTATCATACCAAGCTCTAGGTGCTTGCTTTAAACCATAAAGTGCTTTGTGTAGTTTGAAGACGTGGTTTGGAAATTCATGATCTTCAAAACCAGGAGGTTGTTCAACATAAACTTCCTCATTTATAAAACCATTTAGAAATGCACTTTTAACATCCATTTGAAATAAGTTGAAATTCATATGACATGCAAATGCAAGTAGTAGCCTAATGGCTTCTAATCTAGCAACAGGTGCAAAAGTTTCATCAAAATCTATACCTTCTTCTTGATTATATCCTTTTGCAACTAGTCTAGCTTTGTTTCTAATTACTATGCCATTTTCATCTAATTTATTTCTAAATACCCATTTAGATCCTATTATAGGGTGATTTTTAGGTCTTTCAACTAGGGTCCAGACTTGATTTCTAGTGAATTGGTTTAACTCTTCCTGCATTGCTAACATCCAATAACTATCTTTCTCGGCTTCCTCTATAGTCTTAGGTTCTATATGAGATACAAATGCAAGATGATTATTGATATCTCTCATTGATGATCTAGTCCTTACACCTTGAGATGGATCACCTATGATTAGGTCCTTAGGATGACCATAAGCATATCTCCAATCTCTAGGTAGATCTTGATCATTTTGAACAGTATCAATACCATCATCCTTAGGTGAGTCATCATCCTTAACTTCAGGTTCTTGATCTGAAGATACATTTAATTTTTCAATATCTCTTTCAATCAAAGATGTATCTTCCTCATCATCAATTTTATCTGAACTTGATGCTAAAGACTCATCAAACACTATATGAATGGATTCTTCTACAACTAAGCT